>JAQNBH010000015.1:37123923-37351423 GCA_028752905.1 Cladorhizidae sp. MBARI D1340-BT2
ATAAGAATATGCATTTGTAGTAAAATCTGAAAATAGTTATCTGAAATCTTAACAGATTTTAAATCTTGGTAAAATTTCATTTCCCAAGGAATCATTCCCAAAATAATAAGTCGGCTTCTGTGCACACTGTGCTGATCCACTGTATGTATGTGTGTGTGTTTATGTGTGTGTGTGTGTGTATGTGTGTGTGTGTGTGTGGTCGAGAGCGTGAAAAAATAATGTTACCTTGTATTACCAGTTTTTGTATCTTTAATAGTCCTAATTTATAACTCTTGAGAGGAGTGAGAGGGGGCACATGCATGAGGGCTTGTACAACAAATCTGGAATTAGAACCAAGCATCGACTCGAATCAGCAAACAAAACTTGGTTATTTCTAGCGAGACAGTTTATGAATTCCCTTACTATCATACTTTAGCTCTATCTAGCAACTAGCTACATCTTGAAAAATATTTGTGTTCAAAACCAAACACAGCTGAAGTTGCTTTTTTAGCAATGGAAGAAGTGCCACAAAAAGGATGCAATTAACTAAACCTTGAAGATTGCCTTTGAGGTCAACAAACTTCAAACGGCATTACACACTATATATAATGGAGACCTTCAGATAGCTGTGAGAAAGCTATAGCTAAAAGCCTCATTTGTAGCTACAGCTACAAGCCTCATTTGAGGCTATAGCTACTGCTTTGTGTACTATATAGGTATGATAAAGAAAGAAATCATCAGATTAACTACTAACTTTCCAAGCACCCTCAGTTTAGGTTAACTTGAGCTACTTTATTGTGGTTTTCAATACAGCTCTTGACTCTAGAATGCTAGAAAACTATAACTACAAACCACATCTTTATTAGAAGCTGCACTGGTCTGGACTAGGACCTAAGAAGGAAGTCTACTTATGAAAAACTACAAGGATAGCTGCTCCAACATTCCCAGGTGCCCACAAGCATTGTCTAGCCACGGAGGTGTGATTAATTTGAAACTAATGGTCCTGTGTATATGAGCATATTCTTGCACGCATGTACATACTAAACCCATAGCTACATACATGGCTGCAATTCTCATATTTTTTCATCAGAACAGCTATTTGCCAGAATGGATAAAGAAAATAGAGTTCAGAAAAGAAGAGCGAGAGAAAAGTCGAATCCTGTTTTTGAAACAGCAGAACAAAAAGAACTGAATGGAAACTGTTGGAAAAAGTTGTAGGAAAGTACAGCAGCCACAGCAGCCCCATAATGGAGAAGCTTCCTTAGGCTCAGGTGAAGTTTCATTCTGACTAGCAATTCCATTCATCAACACACTCTATAGACACATTTACTAAAATAGAAATAATCGTCACTTTGTTTTTAAAATGGAATGATCGTCATGGTAAATATTAAACTTGTACTCTTAGAAAACTGTGAGGAATGTACCACTCTTAGCTACTTCTCCATATTACAATCCAATCTGATGATATCAGATCAGTGTATAGCATTAGGCCTGCAGCTATGCTTGGAGTACAATACTTGAGCAATGATTTTAAATTGATGTTTTGATAGTAGCTTTGTTCGCCAAACAATGTCCTGCATTCATTCTTGTACCATAAATTGTTCCGTCTTTTTTATGACAGTGGAACACCGAATCATTTTCATTGATCATTGACCGCTAGCTGACATAATAGCACAAAAATGTGCAAGTGCCTCCTAATGGACAACACCCATAAATTTTATAATGTTGTACTAGAAGTGGTCCTGACTAGCCGGATGGTCAGAGCCAGCCAGAGCCCAACAAACCATTTGTCAGTGTAGGTAACATAACTTACCACTTAGACAAGGTTCATTGCAAGATTTAGTCTGTCACATTTTAGTGTTTCAAATCCTTTTTCCTTTTCAAACTTGCCTTTTTTTACACCTCTTTTATAATCCCTTCAACCATTTTACTAGCCCCAGATTCGAATCAATTAACGTGAAGAATCTAGTACAAAATACAGTAGCCATATAGTTCGAAGTCTTTCAAGCACGGAATATTTTTCCGAAGTGTGAACTGGGGCATTTATTTGCAGATGGGCTCATTTAGAGTTTGACTTTTTTGGATTTTTGCAGTTCAACGATTTTTGCAGTTCAACATTATTTGACCTCGTAAGAGGACTGGTATATCAAACGGGTTGAATAAGCTCCGAGGTTCAATAATGGCCAGTTTAAGTTTTATTTTTTATTTTGCTAGTCAAGCCACCATCCATTATTTTTGGCACTGGCAATGCCAGGTGGGCCATCTGGCTTGGCCTGGTCAGAGCTGACCCCATATAACCACATACTCACAAGTAACTTAGCAGCTGATTATTAATTTTGGTTCAGCAGGTTTACAATGTCCTTTCCACAGTAGATTTTTTTTTTATTGTCACAAATGTGCAGCCTTGTTTTAATATGGCTATGAGGAATGGTTGTAATATTTTGCTAACCACTTTTAAAGTGTTGGCACTGATATGTGGGTAATTTAATATAAATTTGTGTAGTGGCCATTTTTAGAATTTCATTACCCTATACAGAGGCAGGCATGATCACAGATGCCTCAATAAATGAAGATATTTGCAATTACATTAAGGGGGCAGTAAACCTTTTTTCTGAAAATTTTCTTTAAACATATTTCCCCCTTTTATATCCTACCTATAGCTCTGCATGAGCTATGTTCAAAACTTGGAAGGCTGATCTGGTCCAGAAAAAAGTTATGGAGGATTTCATGCATGCATTTTGTACACACCTGTACTACATGGAGTGTGTAAATGTATGTCTGTGTTATAGTATTATATATTCATTACGGGACGTCCTGAGGTCAAGGGACAAGGGAGCAGGAGGAGTTGCATCACTCTTTCTTTTTGGACATGCACTGAAAAGAGTCGGGGATGACATCTGAGCATGAAAAAAATATTTTATAGCAAGGGTGGTGTTCTGATGTTCTAATAACATAGTCCATGATGCCAACTTCAGGTGGGGACAGTTGCATTTTCTAATTTTCCCCCCAAAACTTATGGTTACCACTTTAGAGCTCCATAGATTCTGCAAACTTCATGGTATGGACTTGATATATAGCTTAAAATATAGGTCTCTCTGTGTGCTCTCTTTTGATACTAAAATATTTTTTATAGGTATAACTATAGGCAAGTTACTAGACCTAAAGTGGAGGGACCTCAAAACCTAAATGCCTACAACCTCCACATAAATAACTCCAGATTGAAAAATTTCAAATTAGCACGTGTGGCTAGAGGAAGCCCTACTCTATGCAACACTCCAGCTCATTGTGCCTGTGGCACCCCCTTCACAGTGCAGCATGCTCTATCCTGCCCCAAGGGAGGTTTCCCCACCCTGCGGCACAATGAAGTGCGGGACCTTACTGCTAACTTGATGGCAGAGGTTTGTCATGATGTTTGTATTGAGCCTCACCTACAGCCGGTCACTGGCGAGGTTCTTTCTGGTGCATCTGCCATCACTGTAGATGGAGCTAGACTAGATGTCGCAGCAAATGGATTTTGGGGAGGACGGCACGAAAGAGTTTTTTTTTATGTTCGAGTGTTTAATCCTCATGCCTCATCAAATAATCAAAGAATCTCCAGCTGCTACCGTAAACATGAGAACATCAAGAAACGAGCCTATGACCAACGCATCCGAGAGATAGAGCATGGTACTTTCACTCCTTTAGTCTTATCCCTCAGTGGGGGAATGGGTGCTGCTGCCACAGTTTGTTACAAGAGGCTTGCCTCTATGATCGCCCAGAAGAGGGATCAATCATACAGCAGAACCATGTCCTGGCTAAGATGCTCACTCTCATTTGCCCTCCTTCGCTCTTCCATCCAGTGCATACGAGGCGCACACTCAGCAGGTGGATGGGCTACCAGGCAACTGTCGCCGCCAGTGGACCTGGTGATTTCTGATGCACAATTCACTGACTAGTCTAATTTTTTGGTTTTGATTACTTTGGTTATCTCATCAGTTATCTCATCATGATATATTGTTCGTTATCTTTAAAAAAAAAATTTTTTTAACTCTATGCAATGAGTATTTTCATTAGGCGTTAAAAGTTTAGTACGCGGTCAGCGCGTGGGTGGAAAATGAGTTTTATGGATTTTTAAACAAAATTTATTTTCCACCTGTGCGCTTGACCACGTACTAAAATTTTAACGCCTAATGAAAACACGAGTAGGGCTTCCTCTAGCCACCTGGGCTAATTTTAAATTTTTAGCACTTAGGGAGGTTGCAGGCATTCAGGTTTTTTAGGGTCCCTCCACTTGTAGCTCCCTTAACTTGGCTATAGTTATACTTGTAAAAGATATTTTAGTATCAACAGAGAGCACACAGAGAGACCTATCTTTTGAGCTATATATCAAGTCCATACCATGAAGTTTACGGAATCTATGGAGTTATAAAGTGATAACCACAAAAAAAATAGCATGCCCCCCCAAAAAATGCAACTGTCTCCCCTTCAAAGCTGTATTATGAGTATTATGAAAAAGGTGTGTTTTTGAACTTTCCAAAAATCTCTCTCAGTGAATATTTATCTAGAACAATTCCATAATATACCATTTTTATAGCTCTTTCTATGCTCTAAAGTTTGACAGAATCCTTTTTCTTTTTTTATGTACTGGTCTTGAGTTATGCATTGATGTTCGACACAGATTTCATGCTTTTTCATTACGAATTTTCATTGACCTCCCAAATCACTTCCAATTACATTGTGGCAAAATTGTCTCTATTATACTTTACGTATGTGGCCATGTTACACAAACTGTGAATGGGAAGTGGTCACTGACATTCTGTGATTTTTAAGATTTTTGGGGAGTGACAAGGGTAAGGTTCTATGGGCTTCTATCTGTGGCAAATGTACAAACATGAAAAATCGTTAGTAGCCTTCATGTAATATGCATTTTAAAGCTATTGAACCAGTGTTTCTTCTGATCTAAAAAGTATCTGTAAAAGATGAAAATCAAAAATGTTATGAACAATACAAATTTGGAACACAGATCTTCAGAAAAATGGTTTACTACCCCTTTACATTGACTACAGGAATTTCACACCTCAAGATCATGTGCTCTGCTCTATAAGTTTTAGACCATGTTAAAGTACATGAGCACCAACTTGTCAAAATGTGAACGATTGCAGTCGCTGCACCACTAAACTATAAGAACAATATTTCTTCCATCTCAGTGCTATAGAAAAGACCTTCCCAAGCTCCTGTCTTTGGTGAAATTGTTCATGCCTTCAAATCTATTGCACTCTATTAAACTACCCCTTCAATAATACCTAACAAATTTGACAAAGCAAAAACAAAATAATTAAAAAATGATACAATTTTGTGTCTATATATAGTTTGTGTCCCAGTTCAGTCCACTAAAATGAAAGGCAGTAGTGGGACCTTCTCAAACTGCAGAACCAGCAACACCAGCAAGGAAGAACTTGTATGATGTAATGTGAAAACTAAATTGAAAATGCTCAGATATGTTCCAATACAGAGACAGGGAGATGATTCCATATGGGGAGAGTCGTGTGAGGGATTGGGTGAAGCAGAAATATTAATGCTGATCCTAAACTAATTATTACCATACCATATCTAGTATATAGATGCCATATCACTGACTAAGTCAAAACTAGTGCACATGAAGACAAACTGGTATTTGGTTCTAGGAGGCCTAACTAGAAACCACAGATGTTTCACAACAAGTCCTTTATGAGACTTGTTTAACAAATGGTGTCTTCTGTGCAAAATCTCACACTGTAGCTGGCAACGTCGTCAGGGTTCCAGACAAACAAATTGCTTACAATGGGATATAACAGCCTGGAATGTGGTCACCTAAGATGTATTTGTCTATTATCTTTCAAAGCCAATAGGATTTTCAGCAGAACTGATGGCTCAGACATTCACTGCCTGAAGCATGGTGGAGTAGCCTACAAAGCTATAGTAGCCTGCTCACCTCAACTATAGAGAGGGTAATGATAGATTCCTTAGCCAATGTAAAGGCAGAGTTTGAGTCAGAACAGGGTGAAGTTACTGAACTTTACTATCAATATCTAACACATCTTGCCATGGTTCTTTCGCTATCAGGACTGGTAACAGACAAGTCTAGTCTACTCTCACTGAGGGAACATCCCAAAGCTAAAGCCTCGGCCCATTTCCAAACAAAAAGCATTCTCAGTCAAATAGGCACACTTGTAATCTCAACCCACACCCTAATATAGGATATCTATGTTTGAAATGAATGGACCATATGAACTCTATTCAAGAAAACCAGTTGCCAACTAGTAATGAATGCCGGCATTAAGTGATGAGCGGAGGTGCAATGAAGCAATGAAAATGGGTGTAAAAAAATTAAAAAATTAACTATATTGTTTTTGTTTTTCTGTTTATTGGACATTGTATATAATTAATTGTACATGTATTGTAATTATATTTTTGTTCTAAAAAATAAAAATAAACTAATTGCTTTAGTTTGTAATCCTAGATCTCATTGCTCTAGTCATCCTCCCCCTAACATAACTGAAGGCTTAATAGAGTACAAAAATGTACATTATTTTAGTTTCAAATTCTAGTATTGTTAGATTGCATTGTTCTAGTCATTATCCTAGCTCGGGCATAGCTGAAGGAATAATACAGTACTGTTCTGACATTATTTTAGTTAGTGGTAATTTATGATGCAAAGAACCTCAGTCTCATGCCTGGACCGATGGTGAAATATCAGGTACAAAATATTGGATAAAAACTGAGCTTTATGAAGGCTGGCTAACCGAGCACTGTCTTGAACATTGGGTTTCCCGTAGGCGATTGTTACTTTTGCTAGAGGATCATTGCACTTGTTATAAGCCTGATGCTATTAGGCTTGCCAGAGAAAATGATTTACTAATACTATGCTTACCCCCACACACATCCTTATCGATCCAGATTAGGTCCATTGGCTGGAGATTAATCACCTCACCCTGAAGTGTCACACAATAGTCAGTCACTACCTCTTGAGAATCAAGAAACTGTTCTGTGTCTGATAACTTTGTTTTTGTTACTGATTGAACAACAGGATCAACTCCAGATGTGGAGATGGAAATTTCTGAATCTGACCTACCTTCTCAGATAACACAATGCATAAAAAATCGACCCCAAATCTGCTTCTGTTTCGTCAACCTGTAGTTCCAATTGCTTCACTGTCAAAGTTACTTGACTGTGCTATTATTTCTACTCTCTCGGACACAGAAAATCAATCTCTTCCTCGTGTTAAATTACTTACTAGCTAACCATTCTTAGCAACACTTGAAGAAAAGGAGAAGAAAAGGCAGCAAGAATTGAAAAAGATGGAGCAAAGAAAAATAGAAAGAGAGGAAAAGAAGGAAGAGCAAGAAGAAATAAAAAGGAAGGTGCATGAAAGAAAGGAAAGGAAGAAACTGAGAGAACAAGAAGTGAAAACAAAAGCTGAAGAAAGAGAGCAGATTAAGTATGGCAAGGGAAAGATGCCATCAAGGATGATTAAATATGCACCCAGCACTTCAGTGGCAACTGAAAAGGGACAAGGAGTTAACCCTTAGACCGCTTTAGCTGTTATTGTTAAAAATACCCCAGACGCCGTGGCTGTTTCCTCCCCAATAACGCCGTTTTTTAATTAATCAAAAAACCACCGATTTTTAATCAACGCCTTTTTTTGTCGGTCGGCTGATTTATCACCAGATCTAGGCAGGATGGAAGTCGATCATTACCATTTACAGAACTCGAAGCCCTAAAGAAGTAAAGCTTCTCCAAAGTAAGTTGAGTACTTTGATATTAGTTATTGGGTCAGTTTAGCTTGTGTATAGGCTTCTGCCAACTAGCTAGCTAGCAATGGAGAATTAGCGCTATCTCTGGGATGAACTAAAGGTTCCTAGTTACAGATACTGTGTAGTGTAGATAGCTATGCTAAGCTAGACACGCTAATTATAGGCTTCTGCCAACTAGCTAGATAGCTATGGAGTATTAGCGCTATCTCTGGGATGAACTAAAGATTCCTAGTTACAGATGCTGTGTAGTGTAGATAGCTAAGCTAGACACAATAAGCGCTAGCTCCTTCTAGTATTTAGAACTGGCCGAAGGATCGCTGCGGAAACCGGAGAGCAGAGAGGGACCCAGTACTTGCTCCAGTCGATAAGTGTTGCTGTGCAACGAGGCAATGCTGCAAGCGTGATGGGAACTGTAGCTAATACCAGAAATCTGGAGGAGATTTATTATTTAATGTGATTTTACATACAATAAAATAAAATAAATTCACATTAATTTAGAACTGTTGTACAGAGATACAAACACTAGCTTGTCTATAGGCTTCTGGCATCTAGCTATGGAATATTAGCCTCTGAGATAAACAAAGGGTTCCTAGCTACAGCTGCTGTGTAGTGTAGATAGCTATGCTAAGCTAGACACGCTAATTATAGGCTTCTGCCCAACTAGCTAGATAGCTATGGAGTATTAGCGCTATCTCTGGGATGAACTAAAGGTTCCTAGTTACAGATGCTGTGTAGTGTAGATAGCTAAGCTAGACACAATAAGCGCTGGCCATTATGTTAGCTCCTTCTAGTATTTAGAACTGTTGTACAGAGATAGAAACACTAGCTTGTCTATAGGTTTCTGGCATCTAGCTAGCTAGCTATGGAATATTAGCGCTATCTCTGAGATAAACAAAGGGTTCCTAGCTACAGCTGCTGTGTAGTGTAGATAGCTACGCTAAGCTAGATACGCTAAGCTAGATACACTAAGGGCTGGCTGTATGTTAGCTCCTCTGGTCTGTTTTACGTAGAGAGAAACACTAAGCGCTGGCATTTTCTTATCTCCTACTGATATTTTGTGCTCTAGCACTGCTAAATACCAGCAGGAGCTATATAGGAAAATGCCAGATCATAGTTTAGCTCATGAACTAACCTATCATTATTACTTCATTGTATACTTTGTGGATATCATTATAGTGATGAAGATATAGTCTGATTAGACTGCTGGAGCTGGAAGAGGTCTGGCTGACAGTTGCACTGCTGGAACTGGAAGAGATACTGCTAGCGGCACTACAAACCCTAACACAACCAACACCACCCTCCACCAACACCACCACTATCAACACCACCATCCACAGCACCAATAGCATCATCGTCACTACCACTATAACCTTCTTCATCATATCCATCAAAATCTTCATCACTGTCTTCAGCATCTAATAATCTTATAACATCATCTATATCTGTCCATCATTTGTAACTTACTTCAGGGTACTTGCCTACTTCAAAGAATATCTAAAAACAAAACACAACAGCCAACTAGCTGTCTGTATCCTATGTCAAAAGAAGAATAACAGATCTCTCAGATCAACTACAGCTGTAAGAATAAGCAGCTGCGCAATAAACCAATAAACGCTAATCTAAATCAATTACAACGCTCTTCAATGTACTTGCCTACTTAAAAAAATGTTTTTAAAAAACATACAACAGCCAGCTAGCTATCGGTATACTTTCTCAAAAGAACAAGAACAGATCTCTCAGATAAAATACAAAGTGCAGCTGTAAGAATAAGCAGCTACGCAACAAACGCTAATAAAAATTTACATATTTAGGAGCGTGTATATACGCCACCGGCGTGTGAGAGTAGATTTCAATTGGCGTGTATAGACGCCACCGGCGGTCTAAGAGTTAAAACATTCTAAGCTTACACAGATAATTGGGAAGTACAACTGCAAAAAAAAAGTTGAATTACAAAATCATCCATTGAGGAGACTTGCATGTGGTTCAGTAATAATAAAGCTAATGTTTTTTAAGGAGGTGAGTCAGGCTGGATTTCTTGTGTGTGTGGCAGGTGGTTGCATGAGGAGTGTGCAAAAGACAGAATACTGGATGACCTGGGACAAGTGCTTTTTTGCCCTTATTGTATCATGTTACATTGTTTTTATTGGTGCCAGTATATTATAGCGAGATATTACAGCAACCACCTGCATTACAGTCAGTGCATCACAGTCATTGTTGTACTGTGGAATATGAAATTTGGTCGTCTACTGTAATCATGTTACATGAACTTTGAACTATAGCGCAGTGTCCCAAGTGAGTAGAAAAGAAAAATGGTGAAGCAATTGACTAACACATTACTTATGAAAAACAACAGGTGGCTGATAATTGTGTACTAGGATTTTTATGTAGAGTATATAATTGGTACTAGTTAATTTTTTAGGATACATAATATGTATCCTAAAAAATTATAGCATGTGAAGGTGCTAAGTTTCAGAAACAGGATTTTTTTTCTGGCCACCAGTTAGGATCAAGTGCACTTCAATACAAAGCTGGATTTCCATACTCGTGCCACCTGTGAGCTAAAACTGTGGCTACAAAATCTGGTTGATTCCTATCGTCCATCAATGGAAAATATTCTCCTGATGGATCTTAAATAATGGAGTCTCTCTTCTTATCCCATATTGGTCCATGCAGCAGTTTTTTATGTCTATTCTTTACTTCCATAACACATAATAATTACAGAATCTCAATGAGCTCTCAGTTGGCATAATAACATTACAATAACCTTCTCATTGTACTCTCTCAACGTTTCGACTAGATGCTCTAGCCTTCAACAGGAATAATTCAACATTTCAACTAGATGTTCTAGCCTTCATCAGGAATAATTCAACGTTTCAACTAGATGCTCTAGCCTTCATTATTCCTGATGAAGGCTAGAGCATCTAGTTGAAATGTCGAGATAGTGTAATTTTAAATTGATTACTGATAAGGTTATTGTAAATCACAAAATATTGAGTTTCCAATAACAATCAGTAAAGTAAATGTCCATGATCTGTGTAATTTTAATATGGCTCATGTTTAAACTTGTCTATCAGTGCAGTTCTCTATGTATTATTGGCTTATATCTAATGAAGGGCACCAACTTCATGCAAGGATTGCAAAGTGAAGGAGGGAGTTCTACCTCTGCCTTGCCTCCCCTGTCATGAGTTGACTTTTGTTAAGTGTGCTTACTTTTCCTGACAATTATGTTGGTAGCTATGAAAGTTGTATAGCCCATACATTGTGTAAGAGACATTCCCGGGTTACCAGTACAAGTGCACATACCTGTGGCTTCCAGAATACACCCACTGCATATTGATTTACATGTCTAGTTACTGTGGAATAAGGGTTAACCACCTAGTTACTGTGGAATAAGGGTTAACCACCTAGTTATTGCGGAATGAGGGTCAATTACCTAATTAACGTAGGAATGGTATCTGTTTTTCTGCAGCTTAGCGGTTATGTACTAATCAAAACAGTGCTTATGAGAGTCTATTGGTTCTTGCAGACATTACTTCTCTCCTCACCAGGTAGCTAACACACACTGAAACTGTCTTCTCTATAACTTTGTTAATGGTCTTGCTATGTGCGACACATTTTCTGTCATTTACAGAGAATCATTATTTTCAAATGGAGTGTGTTCCATCAATAACTCATCTTTAGTTCATTATGCAAAATCTTTTTTACCCTCATAAGTCATTAGTTAGGTACATGTACTATTTAATCACTACTTGAACAATTTATTATTACCCACTGGTAGCTATTTTCATGTAGCTATCATTACCCAAACAATTTTTTATCAAACTACCTCATGTTCAGCAAGCTAATCACTTCAAACAATTTTCCTCTATTCTATATAGTTATTCTGTAAATAAACTCTGAACAACTCTCAGTTGACATAACAAAAATTACAATGACCTATTCCTGATGGAGGCTAGAGCATCTAGTTGAAACATCGCATCAAACAGTTGATTATTTACAAGGTCAATGTAAGGTATTCTGTAGTTAGTTGGATGACCTGGCCTCATACCTTAGGCCTAGCTTATTAGCCTTCGTCAGGCTAGCCAGGTCTAGCTAGTAAGTGAGTTAGTTAACTAGCTAAAGTTAGGTGTGTAACATACCACTTCCTACAAATAGCAGTGCACCGTACAGCACAAATGCACATTTGGCCGCCATCGTCATCAGGTCACGTAGTTACAGCGAAGAGAAAAGCTTCCAGTTCTGTCCGCCTTCGAATTTTTAGTTCCAAGACGGATAGTTCCAAGAGGGGTAGTTCCAAGACGGGTCGATTCCAGACTTTTATGCCCATCTGCACATGGCATTTCGGATGTATCCACACGCATGCGGATTTCAATTACCAAAATGTTTGCCAATGCAAAAAAAGTTTCGTTAGAGGCTCGCAACGCGAGATATAACAAAAGCTGTTAGCTAGCAAGGCTGTGTCTAATCATACTTGTTTGTTTCTAGACTAGCTAGCATATCAACAGCCGATAGAGCCAACGAACTGAAGGCACCCACGACTCTTGCCGTTGCTACGTCGCTAAGTATTCTACACAAGAGACGGAGCGGTCTTCCTGGTCAGTAAGGAGTCAGGGAGGGGCGGATCTAGGATTTTTTTAATGGGGGGAAGTGGGAAAGTTACTAAAAGAGTGGATGCAAAAAGTGCCTGCAAAATTTAATGAAACGTGTATTATAGGTCCTATATAGTGATCAGTTAACAAACAGAGATAGTCTCTCAACGAACTTTCAGTCTAAGTGTACTCAGAGAGTGCCACACTGGAACTCTCACTAAGTATATAGCACTGATGGTGCATAGATTGCAAGTGCACAATTCTTCAAAATTCTATATAGTCCACCACAAACTTTGGAGCGGTTTAGATTGGGGAGAGTTGGAGATTCAGAGATATCAATTTTAGTTATAGAAGTTCCAGATGAATGCATGCCCAGAGGTGGAAGACTAAATGACCTTTGGGTGAATACTGACAATTTAAGCAACATGACGACGACTATCTACAACAGTTACTTTAGAGCTTGCAAGTAAGATGGTCGCTAGCAAGGTCCCCCCCCCCCCACACACACACACTTTTTTTTTCTTTTTCCCAAGTCAGTTTTGTTCAGAAAAATTACTGGGAGTGGGGAGGTTTACAGTCTCTGAGAAACTGTTTTGCAAGTGCCTATTCTGTTTGGTGCTTGCAGGTCTGGACACATACCCTAAATGGGGAGGGTGGGGGGGGGGGGGGCTAATACTTAATTACATGTGTGATACGACAGTGTTGGGGATCACCCGCCTGGGCAAGCCCCAACTACAAGCCCTGACATGAAGAATGATAGATAAGAGTCCTGCACAGGCAAACCTTGAACATGATAGAACATGAACTTATATAATGTGATGAATGTAATGTATGCATAAGTAGTGACATGGGCGACTGGGATCTAAAAGGAGAGCACCATCACCCCACCTCATGTCAGGCTGGGGATTGTGAAATAGTTTTTGTGAAGCTTATCAATCTCTTGTTTAATCCTGTAGTTGTCGTAGTATGGAGACATTGTAGATCACAGAGGTTGATCTACAACAGACATTGATGAGAGATTGTGTGCAAGTGCTATGAACATAGCTTGACTGAAATTGGATTAATGTGACTTCATAGTTGTTTTGTTCTACTAGATACATATACCTCAAGTCAGCGGGAATAAGTTCAGAGAAAGGAGGCAAAGTTTGTAATCTTGGCAGTGTAAGTTGTTTAGGATGTACTTGGTAGCTCTAGGCTGGATCTTCTCCATAGTTGTGATATCTTGAATCAAATGTGGATGCCAAATCACGGAGCAATATATATATATATATATATTTATATATTATAATATAGGTAATTCTCTATCTCATAGTAACATGTTGAGATGAAAGGCCTAGTAGGCTGACCTGCTAATTTGACAGATATGTCCTTGAAGTGTTAATAATTGGATCTCTCGAGATTATTTGGCTCCCCCCCCCCCCCCCCCCCCACCCCCAACCTCTCAGTAGCTTGCAGTCATCAGCAAAAAGGTTTGGGGAAGAAGGTAAGATAGAGTCAGGTCGATCATTTATGTCCATGAGGAGGCCAAGGATGCTTCCTAGAGGTACACCAGATGTCACAGGTAAAACTCTTGATGGGACATCACCAACTTCAACATAGTGAACCTGCTCTAAACCAACCCCAGAGTGGACCAGTCATTCAGTCACAATTTTACAGTAATTCCTGCTGTGGGACCTTGTCAAAAGCTTTTTGAAAGTCCAAGCAAATTATATCAGTATTAGACTTACTATCAAGTGCTGAGCTTTCATGAAGCCATATTGATCCTTGAACTAAGGAAATGAGCTACTTTTTTGGCACATTATATCTAAAACAACAAATGAAAGGACACAATCAAGGGTCTATAGTTACTAATTAGTGATCTATCATCTGCCTCAAATATTGGACCACATATGGACTTTCCATTACTTCGGAATCGAAGAAGTTGAACTTTGGTTGGGACATACAGGACTAACCAGAGGACCAGAACGGTGCTCGAGTATAAAAGGGTTCATACCATCACATCCCATTGTTTTTTTGTCATTAGCATATGAAGAGATTGTCATTTGAGATGAGGAACTATGCAGAGTTGGTATAAGCATAGAAGGAAGAATAAACTTGCTTTTGTGAATACAGACTTATTTTATCAGAGCTGGGCACACTCTAGCTACAGCCAAACCTCTTGCCTTAGCTCCAGTCCTTGCTAATGCTGACATGCACACTTTCAGGGTTCATGAAGGTACAACTATATAGAAGATTGAGAATAGTTACCGATAAACTGACTCTCTCAAGAGATGTGCAAGTATATTTATTATTGATTTGTAGCATTTTATGCTACAAATCAATATTGTATATTAATGAAGTGTTCCAGAAGCATCACACTTCATTAATAGGTTTTAGGTAGTTGTTATCTGCGGTTCCTCTGGTATACATTATAAGCAGTCTTACTTACATCGCAACGGAGGAACTCTTATCACAATGGAGGGGGAGGCAGCTCATCTGAAAACAGGTCTTCAATGTCTCATTAAACTAGAGTGTTAACAGCCTGACTATTCTGGTCAGTGTTAGAAACCTCCGAGGGTGAAAAAGTTTAAAAAAAGTGAACACAATGGGTGTTATTGATCCACTTCACAGTTACAAACACACGACTTATTCACAGTTTAGTACACAATATAAGACTACCACTGAAGAACCCGTTGAATATATTGTACAATGACTGACAAAAATGGTTCCAAATGAATGCACAAAAGAGCAATGATACACACATACAGAATGATAGGCTATCTGAATAAGAGGTCTTCGTCTTCCTGCGAATCAAATATAGACTTCGTGACATTTTCAGCTAAAGAGAAAGGAAGAGAGCAATCATAAGTGAGTTTTTTTAGAGAAAAACTACTGCAGCTTGTATCGTAATGTGCAATGACATTGTATTGAAATTATGCATTACATCATCATAATGACATGATACACCAGCATTGTCAGATTGCTCATTTCTTTCGCCCTAGCCACTTCCCAGATACTAATTCTAGCCATCCAAACAGGAACACTTTTCACATGCATACAATATTTATAGTGATTACATCATCAATTGTATCTTGAGTAGAAAGTCGCCAGGTCTGTCCTTCAGTACTATATAGAGTAAAATGGTGTTCTTCTTCACATTAAAGATTCTCCTGGATGATGCAGTTAATCACTCTGTTGAAGAATCGCTACAAAGGAGTAGGCACTCTCACTATAGCTACCAAAGAAGTAGACACTCTCACTGCAGCTACCAAAGAAGTAGGCGCTCTCATTGCAGATACCAAAGAAGTAGGCACTCTCACTGCAGTTACCAAAGAAGTAGGCACTCTCACTACAGCTACCAAAGAAGTAGGCACTCTCACTGCAGCTACCAAAGAAGTAGGCACTCATGTATGTCACCACAAAATGTTTGCTCCTTTTAAAAAACTTTTGATTTAGTATTTTCTACCTACAGATTACAAATAAGTTTGATAGACACACATCACATTCCTTTAGCACTAGTTACCCACAGGGATTATGTGAGAGGTGCATGGTTGCTTTGTACATCCACCACACATAAGCAAGCCATCCAAGTGAAATATATTTCTGGTATGGGAAGCAATAGCAAGTGCTAGCTGTGGCATAGACAACATTCTACAGTGACAGGTCAATCCTTGACATGGGAAGCAATAGCAAGTGGCATAAACAACATTCTAGAGTGACAGGTCAATGCTTGACATGGGAAGCAATAGCTGTGGTATACACATCATTCTACAGTGATAGGTCAATCCTTGACATGGGAAGCAATACCAAGTGCTAGCTGTAGCATACACATCATTCTACAGTGACAGGTCAATCCTTGACATGGGAAGCAATAGCAAGTGCTAGCTGTAGCATACACATCATTCTACAGTGACAGGTCAATCCTTGACATGGGAAGCAATAGCAAGTGCTAGCTGTAGCATACACATCATTCTACAGTGATAGATCAATCCTTGACATGGGAAGCAATAGCAAGTGCTAGCTGTGGTATGCACAACATTCTACAGTGATAGGTCAATCCTTGACATGGGAAGCAATACCAAGTGCTAGCTGTAGCATACACATCATTCTACAGTGATAGATCAATCCTTGACATGGGAAGCAATAGCAAGTGCTAGCTGTGGTATACACAACATTCTAGAGTGACAGGTCAATCCTTGACATGGCAAATGCTAGCTGTGGTATACACAACATTCTACAGTGATAGGTCAATCCTTGATAGGGAAGCAGTAGCAAGTGCTAGCTGTGGTATACACAACATTCTACAGTGACAGGTCAATCCTTGACATGGCAAATGCTAGCTGTGGTATACACAACATTCTACAGTGATAGGTCAATCCTTGATAGGGAAGCAGTAGCTGTGGTATACACATCATTCTACAGTGATAGGTCAATCCTTGACATGGGAAGCAATAGCAAGTGCTAGCTGTCGTATACACAACATTCTACAGTGATAGGTCAATCCTTGACATGGGAAGCAATAGCAAGTGCTAGCTGTGGTATACACAACATTCTACAGTGATAGGTCAATCCCTGACATGGGAAGCAATAGAAGTGCTAGCTGCGGCATACACATCATTCTACAGTGATAAGTCAATCCTGCAGATGACAAGATTTCCGTACAACTTAATAGGTGAGAAAATTCCATGCCATTAAACTTGCAAGTCCGCAGGTCTAGAATGTCCTGTGCCACAACACATACTTAGAACATTCTCTAGTGTGTGCAGTTTGTGGCTTGCTGGGTGAGGAAACAAGCAACTCATTCATCAACAAGCAACCCCTTCATCAACCAGCAACTCCTTCATCAACAAACAACTCCTTCATTAACAAGCAAACCCTTCATCAACCAGAAACTCCTTCACCAACAAGCAACTCCTTCATCAACAAGCAACTCCTTCGTCAACAAGCAACTCCTTCATCAACAATGATATTTCCTGGCAGGCTCCAGCATGCAAAGACCGGATCTAACCAGAGAAACGTCATGATGGTCAACGAACTGAACAATCGTGATAGATGTTGATGTCACTGTGATGAAACCTATACCAAACATGGTGTGGTGGGGTACGCTGACTGATTACAAGGTTGGCCTCAGCAAGTGTCGCGAGTTACGGCCAAAAATAACGTGAAGCTGTTTGACCACACCTTCACAATGTTCGTGTCATGAAAATTCCAGCCTCCTTGCTTTGAAGGAACATATCCTTCTTCACTGACTTTCACAGATTTGTCAATTAAATCATGTGATTCAACGAGAAAGGATTACATAATCTAACAATAACTAGACACTAAAACAACATCATTAATTTTACAAAAACTAATCAACTTCAAATCGTATTCTCTCGACATTTCGACCAGATGCTCTAGCCTTCATCAGAGAGTACAATTTCATGTTGATTATTGAGAAGGTTATTGTAATGTTATTATGTCAACTGAGAGTTCATTGAGATTGTTAATAAGTGTTTGGTCGAAGTGCAATTCTAGGGCTAGGGATATTATAGGGCTAGGTATGCTAGGGCTGTTCTAGGGCTAGGTGTATTCTAGGGGTAGGTGTATTCTCTGGCTAGGGTATTATAGCTCTAAGGCTATGTGTATTCTAAAGCTCTAGGGCTAAGACTAGGGACATTCCTGGGATAGTTCCAAGTACATTTGGATGTTCTAGAAAATGTTTTAGCAACACTTGTTATGTAATCCTAGCTTACAATAGCCCTAGCCCTAGCTTACAATAGCCCTATCCCTAGCTTACAATAGCCCTAGCTCAATAACCCTAGCCCTAGCTTACACTAGCCCTAGCCCTAGCTTACAATAGCCCTAGCCCTAGCCTACAATAGTCCTAGCTCAATAACCCTAGTCCTTGCTTACACTAGCCCTAGCTCAATAACCCTAGCCCTGGCTTACAATAGCCCTAGCCCTAGCCTACAATAGCCCTAGCTCTAGCTTTCAATAGCCCTAGCCCTAGCTTACAATAGCCCTAGCTCAATAACCCTAGCCCTAGCTTACACTAGCCCTATCTCAATAACCCTAGCCCTAGCTTACACTAGCCCTATCTCAATAACCCTAGCCCTAGCTTACAATAGCCCTAGCCCTAGCTTAGAACAGCCCTAGCCTTAGCCTTAGCCCTAGAATACAATAGTCTTAGCTTACAATAACCCCAGCCCTAGGATACAACAGCCCTAGCTCTAGCTTACAATAGCCCTAGCCCTAGAATGCTCTATAGAATACAATTACAAGAACTAAACTGCCCATAGTCCTAGAATGACAATCTAGAAGTATCCTATACAACCAGCTACATGCACTAGGGATATCCCAGGATTATCCCAAATATCTTTGGAATCCCAGTTTCTTGGAATATCGTCGGAGAGGTTGTAATGCAGGGCCACTCTCCCACACACCCTCACCATACTTGCCTTTCCCACCCAGCAACCCTGTGTGGGAATTTGTTACTTCTCATGCAGAAAGAAGACACTTCTCATGCAGGAAGAAGACACTTATCATGCAGGAAGAAGACACTTCTAATGCAGTAAGAAGACACTTCTCACGCAAGAAGAAGACACTTATCATGCAGGAAGAAAACACTTCTCATCCATGAAGAAGACACACTTCTCATGCATTTCTCATGCAGGAAGAAGACACTTCTCATGCAGGAAGAAGAGACTGTGTCTATGCTACTAATATTTTAAGGCTATCCAGAACCAACATTCACCTGATGGTCATCTTGATAACCTCGTCCTGGGTAATAAAGAAAGCCTGCAAAGAGCAAATTGAATGCAAAGAGTTTGGATGCAAAGAGTTCACTAGTATATACACATCTGCAATTGTTAGCTGGGCTTGCACTGGAGAAGGTGGAGCAGGTATATATATACACTATATGTAATATATATATGCTACAAATTTGTTATATCTACCTATCTATTAATTTTATATATCTATCTATCATATCTAAACCATCTATCAATCTATTTATCTACCTACCTACTTACCATATCTATCCATCTATTATCCATCTGTCCTCTACAGGTCTACCGTCTACCTATAATATCTATCAATCAATCCATCTATCTATCCATCTATATAATCTATCTATCTATATTCAGGGAATGCAGTAGCATTTCCCTGTATTTGTTTGACCAACATTAACAACAATGAATATCATCATGGTAACTGAATCCTGTATGAATCATACTTCCCAGAAATAGCCGGCTTTTTAGGGTTGCTATGCTCTGTATTACCTTAGCAGCAATGAATAGCATTACATGAACCGAATCCCATATGAATACATACCACCCAATGTAACGTGTTGTTCGGCAAAGTATATAGCAAACAGATAAATTACAGCTTGTTTTTTATTTCCTCACGTCCACGAGGGAGTGGGCAGGTAAGCATCGTTACACCTTCCCTCGGATCTGCTGCCATCACCTGTCGAATTTGATGTAAGCGCTCCGGCATTACAGGAAGATGAGCAGTGTGATCCACAGCTTCCACTGAGTAGATGGTGTTACAGCTGTTCACAGAAAGATAGGCTCAACTTAGGGTAACAGCCAGCTGCATTTCCGTGCCTTTGTGATACCTGACATCCACCAGGGAGTAGCGCTGCAGATGCAGCAGAATATGTTTCAGTCTGTCCGGAACTGGCCTTCCTGAAGATGCTCTCTAGAGGCTTATGATCACTCTGCACAGTGACTACGTCCCTGCCGGAGACATAGATGGCGAAGCACTCACAGGCGAACACAATTGCCAGCAGCTCCTCGATTTGAGCATATCCAGTCTCTGCTGATGTCAGAGCATGCGATGCATAGGCAACTGGATGACCACCTTGTAGTATAGCTGCACCAAGCCCCGATTTGGATGCATCACACTGCACAGTTACCTCCTTGTTGAAGTCATAGTCCTTGAGAACTGGTACACTGCTGCAAATGCCTTCTTCTGAACATGGTCCCCATGTCCACTCAGCATCCTAATTGTCTGAGTGGGAGCATTATATCTGACAAACAGGGTACAAACTTAGCCACACTGAACCATGCCCAGCAGCATCTGTACAGCAGGCACATCCTGCAGTTCTAGCATCCACGATGGCACCTTGTCAGGGTGAACATTCAGGCCTTTATCCGTAGCTACATGTCCGATGAAAGGAGCCACTAACTTTCTGAGTTCGAATTTCTCAGTGTTGAGCGTGACGTGACGTTCTTCATAGCACTCAATGAATGCAATGAGGTGTCTGTCATGGTCTGCAATCGCTTCAGGCTTCAGGCAAACTATTACCATGACCTACAACACAGAAGTCATCAGCAATCACTTCAATTCCCTGCAGGCCTTCAACTTATGCATTTTCCACTGGAAGACTTCAGGCGCACTGTTGATACCGAATGGCATGCACTTCCACCTGTAGCGTCCAAAAGGTCTGTGGAAGGTCGTCAGAAAAGACGATGCCTGGTCAAGTTACATGCCAGAAGCCACTACACACATCTAGGACCATGAACACTTTTGCGCCATGCAACCTAGTTGCGATGTCCTCGATTGTGGGTAGAGGGTAATGCTCAGCCTTGTTCAAGTCCTTAGGATCCAAGCAGACATGGAGCTTGCCATTCTTCTGGAATCGCTGGGTACTCATGCTGCCAGGGGTTTTTCATCTTTGGGTAGGGCATGGGCCATCTTCAAGACTGTAAACCGGTACACATCTGGCAGTACCAGCTGCTCTGTCTCCTCTGCTGAATCCTTTTTCATCACTCTCCTTATCAAAATTACATTCATCCAGCTAAACTCTTGACTCCTTGTTGTGCAATGTGCAGGGAAGAATCATTTTCCTGTCTTTTCCTCAGCTTATCTGTACCTCCGTCTAGAGGGTGATCTGCATTCAAGGGTGATGCTGCTGTCACTCGGCCGGTCTTTCATTTTGGGTCTGCCTTTTCTTGCTTTCCTTCTCAGATAAAAATATGTCTTCTTCAAACACGGGCAAGTCATCCATGGTGACTTCTGATCTCTCTGCCTCACCCTCCGACTCCATACTATCTTCCCAGGCAGTTGTCTGTGTTCCATTCTGAGCATCTGCCTTCAGATCGTCTTCCAACTCCAGTTTCTCTTGCCTTGCTCAGCTCCTGGAATAGCCATTGCCTCCTCTGGATCTGCTTCATGTTCAATTATTAGTGCTTTCAAGAAGCTCACATCTCTTCCAAATAGAGCATCATGTTTCAGACCATTGAACAAGCCTGCTGTTATCCTCATTTTCTGTCCACCTATCTCTATCTTCACCTTTGCCAATCTCAGTGCTTTAGACTCTCTTGAGAATATTCGACCCTCTGTGACTGTCCTGTGTATGCATCTTCTGGGATGATTCTACTATACATCCGACTTTGACACACCGGTATTGATCATAATGTCATTTGCTTGCTGTCTGGAGATTCTTCCCGTGTATCTGATTGGTGGTGTGTCAGTGCTTTCATTTTCCTCATCTGTTGTGTCCTCATCTGCTCAGTTCATTATTTTGTGGGCATGCACTGGCTATGTCTGCATAGGAGCTATAACAGCATGGTCCCTTTTCACTGTCAAACTTTGGGAGTCACCAGGGTTTGTCTGTTTCCTTGTTAGGCTTTCCCCATTGCTTTATGTCGTCATCTGGGAACTTATCTTCCTTGACTGCATTTTTGGCTTGGTTGATGTCCTTCCTGAAGAGGTTAATGCCTTGGGCCCACTGTTCAGTATAGGATCGCTTGCTACCATCTCTGAATTCTGTTCCCTGGGACAGTTTCTTGTATTGTTCCTCAAACTGTCCTTGATTATGCAATGTGGGTCTGCTAATCTTGCTGCTTCTGACGGCTTCTGATCTCTTACCCATGATGCCAACTGTGAAGGCATTTTCTCCAATGCTGTCTCCTTACAAGTCTGCTACTTCTTCCATGGTAGTGCACTCTGATCTCCACTGGGCACTATACTGTTGATACCTTCTCACATACATTGTCTAGGGTTCTTGAGGTCATTTCCTCGTGGATATCATTTTCCTTCTGTAGTGATCAAGTATTATGTAGAAATGAAGTAGCAGTGCCTTCTTCAGTTGGTTAAAATTCCGCTTTATGTGTCTCTCCAGTGAGCTATGGACTTACCTAACTTCGGCACTCAGGATTGGGACAGGTGTGCTGGCCACTGCTCCTCGGGCACACTATAATTTTCCATATGCTCTTGGAATGAATTAAACACGCTTACCATCCATAAGCCAAATCCAGAACAATAGTCAGCTGGCCTGATGTTGCTATTACTTTCCCATTAGTAGCAAACACTCTATAAACGTGTAGGAGATGAAGGCAAGAGCATCTAGTCGAAATGTCGAGAGAGTAAAATTCAAGTTGATTACTGAGGAGGTCTTTGTAATTTCATTATGCAACTGAAGGTTCATTGAGAGAGTATACCTGTTAGCATAGCTTAGCAACTAAATTAAGTGTCAAGTGAGATCTGAAACAAACAGATGCTATCTCATAATAAAACTGTGTGAAGATGGTGAACAGTTATATTTGCTGCTATAAATATTGGGGTTGTTTATTAGCAACTGGAGTTATACTAGCTGACTATCTAGAGGCTTACATGTTTATACTGTGAAGTCTGGCTACCATGCAAGTTGGTATAGAATTACAGGATGTGAGAGGTAAGTGTTGAACAGCATTTGTAGAGTTACAATCACACTTATGGGGGGCAATTGGTAGGTATTACACACTTGCAATTAACAATCACACTTATGGGGGGCAATTGATAGGTATTACACACTTGCAATTAATTGACAAGTTGGCAAAACTGAGCACAATAACAAGTGATTATGTTTGAGTAATAAGATGGCAGTCTGGTGACATAGTTTCCTACACCCTCTGATCTTGCTTTGAGTGATGAATGGGAAAGGAAAATTCACTGGAATAGTTGATAGAAATGTCAATTTAAAATATTCACTTCCATTCTCGCCAAAAAATAAACATTGCTAAACAACTTCATTTTATAATATATAGAAGAGAATGAAAACCAAAATAAGAAGAGATCTGGAATTCATTTTTTTTAATGATTACTACTTTAACTTACATTGAAAATATATGTGTGTTTCCACAACCATAATGTCAGCATCATAACATTTGTAGCAGCATGAATAATTACGCAGTGCCACCATGTGTGAAGTAATTAGGTTTTCTGTCAGTATAAACAGTAGTAGGCTACTTATCCGAACACCTGTCAACCAAATGCTAAAAAAAGCTCCACCCACAGAAATTCTGGCTAATTCAGGTTTTCATTTTGTGGGGGGAAATGAAATTCCTTTGCTCATGCACACAAATAATAAATACCATTTGCCTGATGTGGAACTTTGCCTGATGTGGAACATGGTCCAACAGTTTCTTTCGGTTCTTATCGCTCATTTCAAAACGGAGAGCATGTTGGAGTGACCTATTTAAAAGTCAAAAACAATTGTCCTTGATATCAATGTAAGCTCAAGATTTTTTATATTTGCTGAATGGTAGGTGTTTAGTTAGAGTAGAGATGGAATGCAATGTTGGAAAGTGGACTATCCAAGGGTTTTTTTAGGAGGAAGAACAAGCTGAACACCTTCCACACTGAAGTCCAGTTATCCGAACATTTCAACACCCTCTTGTCCCAACATGTTTGGAATAGTGGCCTCCTACTATATAGATCGATTTGTTTTGCTGTATTTGTATACATTGAAATATACATTGAAACCTCCTAATAACGATGCATTGGAGGCTCAAAATAAAATATTCATTGGGAACTGGAATGTTGTGCTTTAGTGGATTAGAAGTGTATATACCCTTACTTGTATTATCCACCAAGTACTTCCCTCAAATTTTGACACAACATTTCCAGAGCTGTGCAGGAACAACATAAACACAAGCTAATTCTAACTTTTGTTGTTGTTGTTGTTTTGATTTTTTTTCTGTGTTATGAATAAACTATTTTTAATTTATCGAGTTGGAATTCAAGCTAATTATTTATAACTTTAGGCTAATAGAGATCAGTTAGGGGCTTTAAAATTATCTTGCACACATGTGAAAGAGTTCCTTTTAATCTATCGCAGCTGTTTTCTAGAAATTAGCAGCATATATATTACTCTTGTCTGTTCTTTATGTACATTCAGACCAGCAAAGAATGGAATCAAGACGGGGAAGAATGTAGCATATGAAAAAATCTTAGCACCAGAACAGACCAGCAGGGAAGTTCACCACATGGTCACACAAGAAGACGATTATGATTATATTTCTGTATACAACAACTAGTGACAATATGTAAGACTAAGGTAATGATAAAAAGCTTGATGAATTCCCGGACCCAACAGCTTGAATGTTATTATTTCTGTACTTGTATCAAGTGGTTAGTTTATGGTATTCCATATAAACTATGCATTGGAATAGGGTTGTTTCCTTTTAGAGTGCACTGAGGTTTACATTTTTATTCAATCACCCAAATACACATCACTCACATTATGATGCAATAAAAACACTTCCACAAGTTCACAGGAATACCATAAATCCTTAGCTACACTAGTTCCATGCTCTTTTCTTCATGTGGTGATTTGAAATCACTGTTGGAATTCAAATATACATTAAGCTAGTTCAATGTTTACGGTGGAATAAAATACCTTGAAAATACTCCTTTAAAAGTGTGCTGTTAATGTGTTTTTTTGGTAGAGTGGTATTTGTTATACTTGCACACATAGAGTAGTGAATATAATACTTCCTAGCACATCGCACTCAGTGAACAGCTAAAATCCCAAACAGATAGCTCTTATGTTGGCAAAAACTCACTTTGGCATGTTCTTAACAATCTAAACAGTTGTTTACACCTGTCAGGAAAGTCCCCCTGTTAGGTGTGGGTTATTCCCATGAAAGTCCTAACCTATGGGATTCCTGTGACGCCTAGTCGTTACTGGCAATTCTCCCGATTCACCAATCTTGACTAGACCAACTAGTTCGCCACACTTGAGTGTCTCAACCTTACTCTCTACTATAGAGCTCATGAAAAAACCCACATACAATAAATTCATGGTTTTGGATCACAGTACAGTAGTCAGAATCAATCTTACTAAGTCTGCTAGCTCTCTCACTATATGACATAATCAGTCTCTTTTTATATTCTATTCCCAGTCACGAGGTCAGAGTCACCAATCTGCTTTCTGAAGAATATTCCATTCCTCCATATATTCCATTGTGACAGAATCAAAACATGGGAAGGCAGATAGCAAATTTAGGTCACTGCTTGTGGGCTTAAGTTCTAACACTTTGGATGGGGAAAAGTATCAAGTATCTTGCTATCTTGAATTAGTTCCACAGTGCTTCGCAGATCATTGTCGAACTTCTCTTTGAAGTAATCGTAGGCTGGTTTCACGCAATTTTTTGCGTAGTTTAGAAGCATTTGCTCATTGGTAGTGTTCCCATTCGCTAGATGCTTAGCGACTGCTGTAACATTTGGTTGATGACTTGCAACTATTTGGCTGTGTAGTGCACTGATTCTCTCATAAGCCACCAAGGAGAGCACTCTGTCACCTTCAAGAGCATATGTGGCCTTAACAAATGGCGCCATGCCATCGACTGTCATTGCTAACTCCATTTTCAGCTTTCGGCATTGGGAAGGATTGTTGAGTACATCAACCATCTTCTTGGTTGTAGCAGCAGGTAATTCTGTATTCACTCTCAAAAATTCAGACACATCACCAAATCTGTTGTGCATCTGATGAATCACTTCGAAGCGACTCCACCATCTTGTTGCGGAATACGAAGGAGAGGAAAACTCGTCCTAGACCTCCAAGCCAATCTCACCTTCGGACTGTGGGAAAACAAGCTTATCCAGTGCTTTGTGAACTCATCCAAGATGGGTGTGTTCATGTTTTCCCCAACACGATCAAGTGTATGAGAGTAACATCCAATATCGATTTCATGGAGTTGTAGAGAACGGAAACAGTCCGCATAGCCACATTGTTGACTGAAGCCCGATCTCTCATGAATGCTACCACATGGTTTGCTGGAATAGAAAGCTCACTAGAAAGAGTAGCTATGAGTTGGCATGCAACCTCCTCGCCTGTCATCGATTTTGCAACCAACATTAGACGGCAAACCTGTTGTTTAATTTGCCAGTCATCATCCACATACCTCAGCACAACCACCATTGCTTCACAGACGTGCATAGAACCATCGAAAATCACAGCCATCGACTTTCCTTCGGTTGCTCATTTGATATCCTGTACTTCTTTGTCCAGAATGAAAGGTATTCACTGCCATAACTTGGACGAAAGAATGCATGCTCCTCGAAGATATCTCGGAAACTGTCATCGAAAGTGGAACCCCAGCTTTCAAAACAGCTGGTAGTTGCTTTTCATTAGTCTTCAAGCATTCTTTCCCCTTCTGATGCTTAAGGGGGGAATCGACCATTTTGTGGGGTTTTTAAAAAAACGTGTCATAACTATTGAATGCTTAATCCATTTCCAAAGATTATGGTCTCAAAATGTAGCTCATTCTAGGTGCTTTCCAATGACATTAGAATAATGGTGTTGCAATAAACTAGGACTGAAACATGGGTAAAACCACAAGGGTCCTTTTAAATGTTTAGATGCGCTCCTGTACCCGAACCACAGGTTTTCAAAACTTGCTATTTATGGTGATATTAGAGTGATCACAGATACGTCTTTTGAATTGATAGTTTTTTTGTTTGTTTTTTATTCACCCCAACATCCCCAATTTCATTTTTATGCTGTCATATGCTGTCAGACTGACATATCTCATCAGAAAATGACTGGATTGGTTATGAGTCAATTGAAAAGAAGGAGTAATGCAAGAGCTTTCAAAATATATAAAAATTATTTACTACAGACAAAAATTGAATGAGTTACACGGTATCATGTGATGTCACTACATGAAATTACATTTCATAATAAATCAGTTTGAAAAGTGCATGATAGTAGCTTTAGAATCGCACTAGAAATCACACAGAGGTTCGATCAAAGTTGGGAACTGAGAAAGAACGTGGCATGCGCAGAAGCAGACGTTTGTACCCCACTTTGCGCAGATAGTGCGGAAATGACTGAGCGATATTTTAGCCAAGTTTCAAGTCTTGGCCATGAACGCTTATTATATTATGAACAATCTAACTTACTGCGTTTATTCAGGCTTCTTCTTGTTCATCGCGCAGAGTTGCAATGAAATGGGAGGATAAAAAGTATCATAACTCAAGAATGGTTGACAATAAAATGTTGAAACTTGAAATGCAGCTAATTTAATAGTGAAGGTATAGATTGATGAAAGAAGGAAAAAAAGAACAAAATGGTCGATTCCCCCCTTAACAGATTTTATGTGAAGCTTGATGACTTGTGACTTGACCGAAAGCTGCTCTCTGCAAGCTGAACAAAACAGTAGTTCCAGTGGTCACAGTTAGAGGCTCTCCAGGGTGCTCCTTCACACGGTCATGGAGTAATAGATTTTGGAGAAAATGCAGAATTCCTGCCTTTCTTACTCTGCTTCATACCCACAGGAGGGTTTGACTGGACTTTTCGTTTTCTTGCCAGATCTGAAGCTTTTGGTGCTTTGAGCCTGTCCAGCAGTGATACAACTTCTGATTGAGCTTCATCTTCATTGTGATCAGACAGCTGATCTTCAGAGTCACTGCTAGAAAGCACTTGGATAGAGTTAACCATCAGCCAGTTCAGGACATTAGACTCTGAGGAATGCAGCTACTGCTACTACCACTAAGTCTAGCACTTGAGTTACTGGTATCCATTGAAACCATGTGGTCAACAGTTTTGTGAGCTGTAATTTTGAACTAAACTTCCTGTAAATAGAGATGTGTACAGTGCTACAAATCTAAAGACTAGATAATTGGAGTTTAGCTCTCGTAAAGCAAGTTTTTTTTATAGAGTTAAGAGATCAAATTTTGCAAGAATATCAGGATACATGTTCTCTACCTACCTGGGGTTATGACAGAGTGTAGACGTGGTATCTGTGAGAGGCTGCAGTAAGAGAACATCTATAATGAAAACTTTCCATTATTGCACTGGACTTTTTCTAGGGAAATTAACCCACTTGTGTGCAGTAAAATTATAAATAGATATGAGGACTGGATGTTTTGACTAGGGAGCACTTGAGGGAGCTAGGCAAGTGGGGTTTCAGGGCTTGTTAGGGCCAAGAGAATTCTCAAACATGGTAGTGCAGTGATGCTAGGGTGCAATCAATTGATGCAATATTGGAGGGAAGAGTAATAAGTCAACTGAACATAGAACAGTGAAAGTGAAGGGAAGGATGTGATAGTAAGCACCGATATATGTCTGGTGACAAAGTGCTGTGATTTGGAAGGTGTCAAATTATGTAAATTATGTAGCACAAGTATGCAAAAATTCTTTGGGGGGGGGGGGGGGTGGGGGTGAAGTCATAAACATGGAGATGAGATGTTTTGACCAGGAGCTGGTTCTATATAGTAGGTACCATGAAAAGTCTCTGAATGAACGAAGTGGTAGGATTGGCAAGTTTGTGGAACGGAGTGTTTGAGTACACGCTGGAGCATACAGTAGAGCGGAACCACCAGAGTGCTGGAGTATTGTACATGCTGGAGCATGCAGTACAGGGCACCAGAGTGCTGGGGTATTGTTGGATACAGTTCATCAACATCTATATAGTTGGTTCAATTTTTTGGAGGTGAATACATGCTCTATTTATTATGCTATAGTAGTATAATTATAGAAATCTATCGCTGATTCTCAAGCAGTGTGATTATAATTCTCACAAATCTAATTTTTGTTTGATGTTAATTAGCCATACATATGTATATAGTTCATGTTGTATAATATATGCAGTTTGTGACAACCTTGCTGTTGATGCCTGCAACAATGTTAACTATTTCTACAAACTCTGGTTCTTATACACACGACCTATATAATTATATTCTTTTTATTTTTATTTTTTATTTTTTAATGATAATTCAAAATTCGATGCATGCAGTTAGCATACAGGACAAGACAAGGTCACACCAATGCTAATAATATTATTATTTTCAAAAAAAAATCAGAAGTTAACAGCCACCCCCCCTCAGAAGATTATCCGAGTCTAGTTGATCATGTGTATAGGCCACAACTGGACAATTATGTTGCTTCTTCTGCATGTTTCTTCTGCATATTTCTTCTGCATATTTCTTCTGCATGTAGCCACATGTAGCCAGTTTTATTTGTGAAGCGTATAATTCATCCCATAGTTCTGTACAAAATAGTTCCACATGAATGAATTTGCATTTCACGTGTGGTTGGTGTGTGTTGTAATGTGTCCCACACTCATTTAGTTTGGCTTCCTCACATTACCGAGTATACAAGGGCGATTCCAGTTGATTCTGGTCCAATTCATATATATATATATACAAAACTTACACACCAGGTAAGAATAGGTGTTGGGTAGGAGGACAGGATATAATTAAACCATTATAGGGCCATGTTATCAAAATAATATAAATATACCACGTTTAGGCACCAACGGGTGGAGAGCGGAAGAGAAGGTGTTGACACATACTACTGTTAGTGTTACTACTTCTGTGGGTGCCCGCAGTCATATTTGCCACGCACCACTTTTACATACACCCCCGGCAGATCTTGTGTTCTTCCTCCCTCCACCAACACCACATTGTGTTCCTGCAGGGTATGTCCCACCCCTGGGATATATGCAATTAACTCCTTCCCATTACTCAGCCGTACTCTGCAGCACTTGCGCTGAGCAGAGTTGGGCTTCTTGGGCTTGCGGGTCATAACTTGTAACACCACACCCTTCATCTGTGGACGCCCACTAATGGGAGAGATTTTCTTGTGCTTCTTCTTCCTGACTGGACCTCCCTTAATTATTTGGTTGATAGTGCGAGGGAGACATGATGTCATGTGATACTTGCGTACAGCAGTTGCTGATCTTGTGTACTGAGAGATAATGTTTGTCCTACAGAATATAAGTATGGGTATTTTGAAGGAAGAGGGTGTAAGCAACATTTAAGTAATGTAGTTTACCTGCACAGTAGGGGGTTGTCCTTAAAAACTATTGAGGAGAACCGGAGCAGTCGACCAATACCACTACTAGCAGCTAGCATGCTTGGTCTGGTACGAGACCCTTTACCCGCCGCTACACGGAATCGGTAAAGGGTATCTTGAGCTAGAAATACTGGTCGATCGTGTTCAGCTACACTAGAGTGCTCGTAGATATCAAATGTCGTCTAAGATGTTTTTCTAGGCTAGGGATAGCTGTTGGACTGATCAGTAGTAGAGTTTGACTTGGTCCCTTGGGGTAACATTTATAGTAATTTTTAGTGTGATTAAAATCACCTCAATAATCAACTTCAAATTGTTAACTCGACGTTTCGCTAGCCTTCTTTTTTTTTGCTCTTTTGCTTTCTGTTGTTACCTTTACCCACAGCAATGTGCAGCTACGTATTTTTATCACCCCTATGTGTTAACAAAAAACTCAAAATGGCTGACATCTTTAACAAATGTAATAGTGGGAAGTATGTGAGGTTCTGTAATGTCAGTTATTCATTACATGGGTCAAATTACATGGGTCAATTGAAGAATAGTCAACCAAGCGCGGCCCGGATGACTATTCTTCAGAAGATCCCTGCCGGGTGACTATTCTTCAGAAGATCCCAGCTCGGGCTAGGGCTAGGGCTAGAGCTTTCTCTCAGAATGCATTCCAGAGCCTGTGTGATCATATTGCTCTCCAATTCCCAATGTAGATCTAGCTTGGGTGACTATACTTCAGAAGGTTCCGGCTCGGGTGACTATTCTTCAGAAGATCCCATTACATCATTGTTCAAGAGTCATTCGTTCATGGAAGTAAACCTTGATCACGTGAATATGAAAAGGATTTTGATGTTCGCTTTTGTCTGAGATCGATAACTTTTACCTGAACTGGCCTTGGGTTAGCTCGAATTAGGATTGAATAGTCGGGATGTTGGCTGTAACTCACATGATCCTTCGAGCCGGATCGTGGAAAGGCGACGCAAACCCCAGAAAACGAACCCAGAGAGCTTGATATGGCTGAAGCTGAGGGGCTTAGCCGAAAGAAGAAGGTGAGAGTGGCCCACCGAGCATCAGTCACGCGCTAGATAGTACAAGTACAAGCAATGACCTGGGAGAAGCTGATGAGTCAAATGTGGCAAATTTGAAGCAGAAGAAACAAGCCCTTCAAGTGAAGGCTGAGCTTCTAAATAAACTGGAAGACGAGATCACATAGTTGGTGGAAGAGGAGAACCTCAATGAAGAAATTGAACTAGCCAATGAGGTCCATGAGCGTATTGAACTAGCAGTAATAGAGCTTGAGGCCGCACTAGGGGCATTCAAGTTGCGACTGGGCACACGAAGAGTTCTAAGAACCCCTGAGCACACCCCAGAAATTGGTCACCATGCTAACCATCTGATGTCACACACCATGAGCATTCTGAAATGGAAAACCCACCAGTAGATGCACTTGTGACTGCTACATCGGGAAGTATAACCCAACCTCCGAGTTCTGTTGATTTACCAAGACACGCACCATGTGTGAGACTACTGAAACTGTCACTTAAGAAGTTCAATGGGGACATGACCAAGTGGATGACATTCTGGGATACATTTGAGTCCTCATGCACAACAACTCTAACTTGTCAAGCACAATTATTTGAAGTCCATGTGGAGTCTGAGGCAGCTGATGCTATATATATCTGGTCTAACACTGACAGCAGCCAATTATGAAGAAGCAGTGACCACTCTAAAGCGGAGATTCGGGAACTAACAGCTAATTATTAACCGACACATGGATCTTCTACTGAACCTCGAAGTGATAACGTCACAGCACTATTTGAAGGATCTAAGACACCTTTTCAACATAGTGGAGTCGAATGTGGGAGGCCTGAGAGCACTTGGAGTTCCCTCTGATAGCTATGGGGAACTTCTGTCGTCCCATCCTGATGAGTAAGCTACCCTCAGAGCTACGCTTGGTCATAAGCAGAGAATTGTCAGAAGGAAATTGGGATTTGGATTCGATGATGAGGATAATTGAAAGGGAAGTGGAGGCCAGGGAGCATTCTTTGGGAAGGCCACCCCCACCACCACGGAGGTCCCAAGGAATGGGGTGGAGTCCACAGACAGCACTGTTATTGATGACCGGTGTTTCTGCACAGGAACTGTGTGTTCTGCAATCATCCTCATCCCTCCAACTCCTGTCAGACAGTCGCTGGTCCAGAGTCACGGAAGCAAGCACTTTGTACTGCAGGACGCTGATTTATGTGCCTCAGATGAGGCACATTAGCAAGAGTTGTCGTTCGACCACCCACTGCAACAAATGCCGTGGGAGGCATCATGCAAGCATCTGCTCCACTCCAGGAACTGGTCATAGGGCTCCGTCATCTGGTGTTTCTGATAATCAGAGGATGGATCAGCACGTGGACCAGACACATCAGCTGTGTTAGTGAGTTCAAACACTCCAATTCTACTTCAGACTGCCAAGGCTGTGTTGTTGGATGTCAGTCAATCACTGCCTTCTCCTTCATTGGAAGTGAGGGAAATCCTCGATCCAGGAAGTCAAAGGTCGTATGTGACAGCTCATGTCCGAAGGCTCTCTTTGAGGAAGATACATTCCGAATCGATGATCATCAAGGCATTTGGCACAGAAAGGGAGGACAGGAGGACGTCTGATATCATGAAATGGGGATCTTGACCAAAGATGGCACATTCCTAAGGTTATCAGCAGTTGTTGTCCCTCACATTTGTGACCCTGTACATACCCAACCCATCTCTACTGCCATGCAGCATATTTCAGGACTGGATCTTGCTGACTCAGGCGACGTCACTGGTAAGCTGGAGATAGATATGCTGATTGGTTCTGATCTCTACTGGAGGTTTGTTACTGGGAGAGTAACCAAGGGACCCAGTGGACCCACAGCCTTTGAGACTCTACTTGGGTGGGCACTGTCTAGACCAGTTGAATGGGCAGAGGACACCACGGTGACCCTTGTTGCCACACACTCCATCCATTCCTTGAGGGGTGAAGCTATTACCGAAGAAGACAGTTTGTAAACTGGGTTGAAGAAGTTTTGGGAACAGGAATCACTTGGGATCCTCACGAGAAATCAGTTTATATAGTTTCACACAGTAAATATCCTTCAAGGGAGGAAGATACGAGGTGCAATTACCTGGAAGGAATCTCGTCCGCACCTCCCAGACAACTACGAATTGTGTCATAAGAGATTGACAAAACTTCTCCAGATACTGAACCAAAACCCGCAACTCCTCGTCCAATATGATGCAGTCATCAAAGGATCAGCTTCGCCAGGGGGTGGTGGAAGTTGTGATGGATCCTACCACTCTGAAAGAGAGAATGTGCATTACATCCCACATCATGCAGTAATCCGACAGGATAAACCGACCACAAAGTTGAGGATAGTGTACGTCGCCTCTGCAAAGACAAGTGGCCCATCTCTCAATGATTGTGTTTATACGCGTCTCAACTTTAGGCAATCCATACTGGATATTCTCCTCGGATTCGGGCTCCACAGGATTGCCCTCATTGCAGATATAGAAAAGGCCTTCCTTATGGTCTCAGTTGCACCTACCGACCGAGGTGTCCTGAGATTCTTATGGGTTGTGAATGCAAGGGATCCATTCATGGAAATTACTGAGCTACGGTTTACTTGAGTGGTTTTTGGAGTGTTAGCCAGCCTATTTCTCCTGAATGCTACTATTGATCATCACCTTGAGAAGTTCAAGTCAATCGATCAACCCTTTGTCGAAAAATTTCACTGATCAATCTACGTGGATGACCTCACGACAGGATCCTATAACGTCAAGATTGCTTATGAGTTTTAGCTCAAGTCGAAGCTGAGGCTGGGTTTAACCTCCAGAAGTTTACAACTAACTCGGTGGAATTGCATAAGATAATCAATGAGGAATGCCATAAGCCTTGCCACAAGGTTCTTTGATCCATTGGGAGTCATCTCACCCCTTACTGTACAATTCAAACTGATGTTTCAGCAACTATATATGTGAGGCCAAGACAGGGTGGGATGAACCACTCTATGGAAAGGCACTGTCCGAGTGGAATAGGTTGACCATTGATCTCCAACAAGCCAAGCCTTATCTTGTTAGGTCATTGCTGTACAGAAGAGGAGATTGATTCCCCCAAATTATATTCTCTGCAAGGATTCTGTGATACTACTCAGAAGGCCTATGCAGCAGTTGTCTACCTCTGAGTGAAAAAGGTATCTGGAGTTTTCTTGCATTTCCTCTGTGCAAAGACCAGGGTAGCATTTGCAAGGGTCTAACCATTCCAAGATTGGAGCTTCTGTCCACCTTGCTTCTGGCCGGGCTCATTTCTTCAGTGGGATGAGCTCTGAAAGATGAGATCAAGCTAAAACCCCTACCTGCCATACAGACTCCCAAGTAACACTCTGTTGGATCCAAGGCTAGAACAAGGAGTGGAAACAGTTTGTGCAGAACAGGGTGATTGAAATCAGAGAACTGGTTCCAGTCCAGAACTGGAGCCATTGTCCAGGATCACAGAACTCTGCTGACATACCCTCGAGGGGTGTCTTCCCATTGCAACTCCAGGAGAAGATTGACTTATGGCTGAATGGACCTGCATCGTTACCACCCCTGCAGAATCTGACTCCGTTCAAGGAGATAGTGGCTTTGCCTGAAGAGTGTCTCCTAGAGATGAAGAAAGAAGATCTGCTGAAGTTTACGCAACTTGCACAGCTCTTCTGAACCTGATGTGGCTATCAGGTGTGAAAACTACAGTGGTCTCATGAGGGTGACTGCTTATGTCCTTTCGTCAGAGCCATCAGGGTTTCTCAGAATCAGGCCCTAAAATGGCTAGGAAGTGCAGATTGTGAGCTGACCACAAATGACATGCAATTGGCACTGACATATTGAATCAAGGTGTCACAGAAAAATACCGAAAATGGAGAAGTTTGGACAGTGAACACAACAGTTCGGGTTGTTCCAGGACAAGCATGGACTGTGGAGACGTCATGGCAGACTGGCTAACTCAGAGCTGCCTTTAGAAGGAATGTTCTTGAACAAGAATAACTACTTGACATACCTCATCAAGGACTACCATGAAAGTGTCATGCACAGTGGCATGGAGGGAACATTGACAGAAATACGCTCCAGATACTGGATAGTGAGTGGAAGACAACTGGTGAAGAGGCTCCTATAAAATTGTATTAGCTGTCGCAAGTTCCAGGCCAAACTATACTGCCCACCACTTGCTCCACCTCTCCCGTCATTTCGATTCAATAAATCACTACCCTTTTCCCACACTGGAGTTGATTTTGCTGGCCCTGTTTATGTGCACGATACGATAGCTTCAAGTTCAAACAAGGTATGGATATGTCTGTATACGTGTTGTGTGACTCGAGCAGTCCACTTGGATATAGTTCCTGATATGACGTCGCAAGCAATCATTCGCTGTTTCAAGCGCTTCACGGCCAGGAGAGGATTCCCAGAGAATTGTGTCTGACAATGCCAAGACCTTCAAGGCTGCAAAGAAATCTATCGCCACAGTACAGGACACCGTGGAGGTCAAGCACCATGTCTCAGGTGTCAAGGTCAAGTGGATCTTCAATACGGAGAAGGCACCTTGGTGGGGTGGTGTGTTCGAAAGAATGATTCAGAGCATGAAGAGATGTCTGCGAAAAACTGTAAGTAATGCATATAATGAACTGCTGACATCGGTCACCGAAGTTGAGATGATACTAAACTCCAGACCTTTGTCATACTTATTATCGGATGATGTTGAGGAACCACTCACACCATCACACCTGCTAATTGGAAGCCGAGTTCTCACTCTGCCTGATCCCACACTCGATGATGACACAAGCCTTGATGCTGAAATCTCTTGGGATGATCTGACTCGTAGGATGCGACACCTCAGCAAGACAGTGGATGATTTCTGGAGAAGATGGAGAACAGAGTATCTATTGGAGTTAAGAGATGCACACCGTCATCTCCGATTGCCGAAAGGCACTCCCAACTCCATTACTGTGGGAGACATTGTGATTGTGATGATAACAACCATCCAAGAGGGCTATGGAAATAGGGACGGGTCCAAGAGCTCATATGAGGCATTGATGGGAATATCAGAGCTGTTGTCAGGGTGCAGTCAGGTGGAGGATATTCTACAATCAGGAGACCTGTTCAACAGCTTGAAGTCAGAGAGCTTATTGTCCACCACGACGAAGCTATGTCATACTCGTGAGCATAACCCATCTGTTGATGATCATTGATCAGTCAACCCTCTGAAGACCTTCCTTTGACAAGCAAAATTGATTTTGTACCATCATCACGACCGAAGCATCCGTGGAGGCTCGAAAGAAGGTGCAAGCATGGACTAAGGACTTTGACCTGGACACCTAAAGGGAGGACGTACTGTATAGTTACATGCATTTATTGGAACAGTTTCACTGCCCAACAGAGGGAGCATGTGAGTGAACCCCAACGGGGGGGGGGGGGGGGGGGGAGTATGTGAGGTACTGTATGTCATTTATTCATTACATCATTGTTCAAGAATCATTTGTTCATGTCATTGTGTGTGTACTTTAACCTTGATCACATGAATATGAAAAGGATTTTGATGTTCGCTTTTGTCCGAGATCGATAACTTTTACCTGAACTGGGCCTTGGGTTAGCTATCTGCTCCATGAATTAGTGATTGAATAGTCAAGATGTTGGCTATAACTCACAAAATTAATATTAAGTGTGGACCACTATTTTAATAAATCAGGGTGTGACCACAAGTGTTTCTTGAAAACCAAGGATGGAGTCCTAAAAATCTAAACAAAAATTTAGGGGGGCAGGGGAGTTGTATGTAATATGCAATTTTATGTTTTCAGCTGATAGTTAAAGTTGGTAAAGGGTCTTCATATACACCACAAATGAATATAATATTAGTGTATTGTGAGGTATTGTGAGGTGCAGCTATACATCTAAAACACAAAAACACATACCTGCAAATAAGGTTGAATATTTGAAATGTTTGTACGGGGTGATTAGCCTTGCCATTCTGAACAAGGACATACACAATGAAAGGTATATATGGTGGCTGGTTCCATATAAAGATAGTTACTTTAATCTTAATTGAGAGAAAAGTTTGGCAAATGTCTATCTGAGGGAGAGCATTCCATAGTCCCACAATTCGACTGAAATATATACCAGTGTCTGGTTGCACTTGTTCGGTGATAATTCACTTTGAATTTCCCAGAAGTAGCTGATCTTGTGCAAGATGAGGTATTCATTGACTGAAATTGGATTGATCTGACTTCATCTTTTTTTGTTCTGCTAGATACATATCCTGTACCTCAAGTCAGCGGGAATAAGTTCAGAGAAAGGAGGCGAAGTTTGTAATCTTGGCAGTGTAAGTTGTTTAGGATTTGGTAGCTCGATCTTCTCCATAGTTGTGATGTCTTGAATCAAATGTGGATGCCAAATCACGGAGCAATATATATATATATATATATTACCTATATATATATATGGTAATTCTCTATCTCATAGTAACATGTTGAGCTAGTAGGCTGACCTGCTAATTTGACAGATATGCAGATATCTCGAGATTATTTGGCTCCCCCCCCCCCAACCTCTCAGTAGCTTGCAGTCATCAGCAAAAAGGTTTGGGGAAGAAGGCAAGATAGAGTCAGGTCGATCATTTATGTCCATGAGGAAGAGAAGTAGGCCAAGGATGCTTCCTAGAGGTACACCAGATGTCACAGGTAGAACTCTTGATGTGACACCACCAACTTCAACATAGTGAACCTGCTCTAAACCAACCCCAGAGTGGACCAGTCATTCAGTCACAATTTTACAGTAATTCCTGCTGTGGGACCTTGTCAAAAGCTTTTTGAAAGTCCAAGCAGATTATATCAGTAATAGACTTACTATCAAGTGCTGCATAAACCTAGCTTTCATGAAGCCATATTGATCCTTGAACTAAGGAAATACTTTTTTGCATTCTAAAACACCAAATGAAAGGATAGAATCAAGGGTCTATAGTTACTAATCAGTGATCTATCATTTGCCTCAGATATTGGACAATTTATGGACTTTCCATTGCTTCAGAATCGAAGGAGTTGACAAACTTTGGTTGTGATATATATACAGGACTAACCAGAGAAACAGAACGGTGCTCGAGTTAAAAGGGGTCATACCATCACATACCACTGCTTTTTTGTCATTAGTATATATAATTATGAAGAATGGTCATTTTAGATGAGGAACTATGCAGAGTTGGTATACGCATAGAAAGAAGAATAAACTTGCTTTTTGTGAATAGTTATTATTTTATCAGGGCTGGGCACGGTCAAGCTATAGCCCAACCTCTTGCCTCAGCTCCAGTCCTTGACATGCACACTTTCATGGTTTATGAAGGTTTAATTAGAAGATTGAGAATATTTACCGATAAATAAATGACTCTCTCAAGAGATGTGCAAGTATTTTCATTATAGCTTTAGTCAACATTTTACCTACTAAAGTTACTAAAGTTACTAATCAATAATGAATTATATTAATGAAGTGAGAAGCATCACACTTCATTAATAGGCTTCAAGTATATAGTTGTTATCTGCGGTTCCTCTGGTATTGTAAGCAGTTTTTACTTTCATATCAATGGAGGAACTTCCATCGCAATGGAGTGGGGGAGGCAGCTCATCTGAAAACATGTCCTCCGGCTCAATAAACTTGAGTGTTAACAGCCTGACTATTCTGGTCAGTGTTGGAAACCTCCGAGGGTGAAAGAGTGAAAAAATTGAACACAATTGATACACTTCACAGTTACAAACACACGACTTATTCAAAGTTCAGTACACAATATAAGACTATCACACAAGAACCTGTCGAATATATTATTGTACAATGACTGACAAAAATAGTTCCAAATAAATACACTAAAGAGCAATGAACAATCACTAATTATATACGCACATACAGAATGATAGGCTATCTGAATAAGAGGTCTTCGTCTTCCTGTGAATCAAATATAGACTTCTTGACATTTTCAGCTAAAGAGAAAGGAAGAGAGCAATCATAAGTGAGTTTTTTTTAGAGAAATAACTACTGCAGCTTGTATCATAATGAATGTGCAATGACATTGTATTGAAATTATGTTGGCACGGCAATCCTAGCATTACATCATCATAATGACATGATACACCAGCATTGTCAGATTGCTCACCCTAACCACTTCCCAGATACTAATTCTAGCCAATGTCCCAGTATACTAACTCTAGCCACTGCCCTGGTATACTAACTCTAGGTACTAACTCTAGCCACTGCCCTGGGACTAACTCTAGTCACTGCCCTGGTACTAACTCTAGTCACTGCCCTAACTCTAGCCACTGCTCCGGTACTAACTCTAGCCACTGCTCTGGTACTAACTCTAGCCACTGCCCTGGTACTAACTCTAGCCACTGCTCCGGTACTAACTCTAGCCACTGCCCTGGTACTAACTCTAGCCACTGCCCTGGTACTAACTCTAGCCACTGCCCTAACTCTAGCCACTGCCCTTGTACTAACTCTAGCCACTGCCCTTGTACTAACTCTAGCCACTGCCCTGGGACTAACTCTAGTCACTGCTCTAACTCTAGCCACTGCTCCGGTACTAACTCTAGCCACTGCTCTGGTACTAACTCTAGCCACTGCTCCGGTACTAACTCTAGCCACTGCTCTGGTACTAACTCTAGCCACTGCTCTGGTACTAACTCTAGCCACTGCTCTGGTACTAACTCTAGCCACTGCTCTGGTACTAACTCTAGCCACTGCCCTGGTACTAACTCTAGCCACTGCCCTGGTACTAACTCTAGTCACTGCTCTGGTACTAACTCTAGTCACTGCTCTGGTACTAACTCTAGCCACTGCCCTGGTACTAACTCTAGCCACTGCCCTGGGACTAACTCTAGCCACTGCTCCGGTACTAACTCTAGCCACTGCCCTAACTCTAGCCACTGCTCTGGTACTAACTCTAGCCACTGCCCTTGTACTAACTCTAGCCACTGTCTGGTACTAACTCTAGCCACTGCCCTAACTCTAGCCACTGCTCCGGTACTAACTCTAGTCACTGCCCTAACTCTAGCCACTGCCCTGGTACTAACTCTAGCCACTGCCCTGGTACTAACTCTAGTCACTGCTCTGGTACTAACTCTAGTCACTGCTCTGGTACTAACTCTAGCCACTGCTCTGGTACTAACTCTAGCCACTGCCCTGGTACTAACTCTAGTCACTGCTCTGGTACTAACTCTAGCCACTGCTCTGGTACTAACTCTAGCCACTGCTCTGGTACTAACTCTAGCCACTGCTCTGGTACTAACTCTAGCCACTGCCCTGGTACTAACAGATACACTGTCCCTAAGACCAGCTAAAACCTGATCCAGTAGTCATCACGATGATACAATGCTAGGATTATATATATATATGCCGTGAAGAAAAGTAGCCCAATGCACTATGATGAGGTCACAGATGACAGTTGGGGAAGTAGAGATTGAGGAAGAGCAGAATAATACATGTTGAAGAACATAAAAATAACAATAATAAAATAAAATAACAATATTAAAATGCATATTATTATCATCATAGTGAAAGTGGTTCATCAATGTAGGCCACAAACAGTGCTCAATAAAAAGCAGAGCTGAATTAATGACAATTTTGGAATTGCTATTTGTTCCCTACGTAAGCAATCATCAGGGACAGGATTGTCTCTGATGACTGCTTATGCAGGAAACTAGTGGACCAGCCAATTCCAAAATTGTCACTAATATTAATTTAAGTTTATTTTACGACACCTTCGTAACCGTATGCTCTGAATTGTGTAGTCGGACAAAATCCAGACTATATAGTGACGTGCATACACAATGTGTATGTATATGTAAGTGTTCTGTACGAGAGAAATCTTTACCAGCTTCTCCTCGTGCCTTCTTTTCCGCTTCTGCCTTCTCTTTGATAACCTTCTTCTTCTCCTGTATCTTCTTCAACCTTCACATGTAAAGTACCAAGATAAAAGTTTGTACCATACAACATGTTTCAATGCTTTAATGAACTCTTTATGGCCAACAGCAGATATATCCACACATTCCATTTTTGGATCTCTGTCAAAGAAGGCAACCATGGCCCTTTGTGTGTCTGCATCACATGACTTAAAATAATAATAATAACAACAACACCACCAACAACAACAATAACCAATAACAGTAATAACAACAACAATAACAACAACAACAATATCATCTTGTGTGCAGGAAACCTCAGACTGCTTTTAACTGCTTCTTATTATTATTTATTTATTTTTATTATTAAAAAATATTAAAAAAATTAATAGTAAAAAATAAAATAATAATAACAATAATAATTCAGACGTGCACATGCATAAAATATTATCCCTAAAAGAGTTATAGAATTTTTTCCTTCTTAAATCATATTCATAGGCCTGGATGCAGTAATGGCGGTCAAACTACAGTGAGAAGATACAGGCATAGGAAGTGACCCCTTAGATTATACCCTGTTTAGAGTGGGGCTTCTAATAAAATACTTTTAGAAATGCCAGCTACTATGTATGCTGGAGCAGCTATCTGCAGGGAAGCTACTGCAGGGAAGCAGTCTCTAGCAGCTGCAATACACACACCTGCTTCCCACCATGACAAAAAAGTTCATGACCAGAAGTCCAATTGCTATGCAGACACTGTAACTCATGCCTAGAGAATTGTTTGTGGTCAATGGCCGGGTTCCCTTCCTCTCGAAAGTTCCAAAATGTGAGAGGTGGACTTGAATAAATATTCCACAAAATGATCTCCAAAACAGTTGGCAGCCATGCGTTCATGCGTTCATTATAAACAACAGCAACAAAACCACTTGACCTTTTGAACTTTTATGTTCCATGTTTTGAGTTTGCTTCTGTTACCATTGTCTTTTCAATTGTACCCTGACCTCACTGTCTCACATGGGGATCCACGCAACATAGCCTCACTGTAAATGGCCATGACCCTTAGTTCTCTTATAGAATGTATGTGCCAAGCAACCCCCCACATACTACTAGAGCTGTGGCCATATGTGGCTACGCGGCTGGTCACAACTTGTGATAAGGTCAATGTTTGCAGAACAAGAGTGCAGAGGATGCAGTGATCTGCTACTGCTAGTACGCAACATGTTGCGCACATTGTGCATGCATGTTGCACACATTGTGCATGCATGTTGCACACATTGTGCATGCATGTTGCACACATTGTGCATGCATGTTGATATGCACATTGTGCATGCATGTTGCACACATTGTGCATGCATGTTGATTGTGCATGCATGTTGACATGCATGTTTCACAAGTCTAAAGCAAAGCTGAAATAGAAGCAAGCATAGTTCACCAGATGTCACGAAAGCTGAAATAGAAGCAAGCATAGTTCACCAGATGTCACGCTCGGGTCGTGGAGGGTGTTTCAATGCAGCTGGAATAGAATCGAGTTCTACTTCATGCGAAATTGACACGACCTTCACCAAGCGTCAAATTGTGGTCTTGCCTTTAGACAAGGTACACATGATGGAAAATTAATTACATAGAGAGTCTAATGGAGTAAATTGCTCTCCCCTCAGAGTAGTATTATGGAGTTAATGATCATGTTTGTTGACAAGAAACGGATATTCTCCTTGGTACGAGCGTTGGTCTGGACTCAACCTCAAAGAGTAGGTGTGACTTACACGAGGAGCTCCTGCACTATATAGTAATGTATATATAAACAACCACCGTGTTCCACGTTATGCAGGGTAGTCAGTGTGTGTATGTACATATGAATACACTTATATGCACATGTGTGTACCTGTAGAATTCCTCCCGCTCGACTTCATCCAGTTCAGTAATGATGTAATTCATAGTCCGCTGAATGCGAGGAATGATCACTACACACACACAAACACACACGCAGTTTGTCACATGGCATATATATCTGTCTGTACTTGTGATGTAGTGCACACACTACATAGGTATGATTAGGCACATGTATACATGCAGGGCTGCTCTGTGATTGGTGAAATAAAAATGCATTTTTTTTAAATCTCTGTATTCTAACATAATTGGAAAAGAAAACTTTCTGGTTTCTAGTTGACTGATTAAATGCCATAAGCGCGATATGCAAGCTCAGCTAATTAAAAAGATTTTTATTTTTATGGCTTATGAAGCATTCATGAATGGTCTCTTCTTGGTTTGCTTCTGGAAGTTCTTCTTCGGTGGAAAGCAGCACAGGCACCTATGCTTACCGGGAATCACTCTGAATTCCTCCACTCTTGAGCAAGGAGACTCTCCTGGATGGATTTCGTTGGTATCGGTTTTGTTGTAGACATAGCGATGTAGCGCTGCATGGCTTACTTCAACGGAGCTAATTCTTATTCCAAACTGCAGGTTATTGTATTTCCAGCTTGAGAAGTAAAAACAAACATTAGAGCTAAAAATAGAATTATTACAATAAACCACAAATAAATAAAGTTGGCATTCAATCAGTTCATTAAGGACAGGTTATTGTTTCTTCTCGATAACATTTATGAAATACCATACAGGGAAGGAGGAGATTAGCCACTAAACCTCACGAGCGGCCAACCAAACGGGAACACTTTTCACATGCATGCAATATTTATAGTGATTACATCATCAATTATGCATGCGGCTATGACTCAGCAATATTTGTATCTTGAGTAGAAAGTCGCCAGGTCTGTCCTTCAGTACTATATAGAGTGAAATGGTGTTCTTCTTCACATTAAAGATTCTCCTGGATGATGCAGTTAATCACTCTGTTGAAGAATCGCTACAAAGAATTAGGCACTCTCATTGCAGCTAAGAAGTAGGCTCTCTCACTGCAGCTAAGAAGTAGGCTCTCTCACTGCATCTAAGAAGTAGGCTCTCTCATTGCAGCTAAGAAGTAGGCTCTCTCACTGCAGCTAAGAATTAGGCACTCTCACTGCAGTAGCAAAGAAGTAGGCACTCTCACTGCAGCTAAGAAGTAGGCTCTCATGTATGTCACCACAAAATGAGAAGTGAACCAAGAACTTATAGCAACTCATTATCGCTCTGCACTAGCTATGGCTGAGGCCATGTAGCTATGGGTGAGGCATGAAGCTATGGCTGAGGCCATGAAGCTATAGCTGAGGCCATGAAGCTATCAGTGAGGCCATGAAGCTATGGGTGAGGCCATTGGTGAGGCCATGAAGCTATGGGTGAAGCCATGAAGCTATAGCTGAGGCCATGAAGCTATCAGTGAGGCCATGAAGCTATGGGTGAGGTCATCAAGCTATGGGTGAGGTCATGAAGCTATGGCTGAGGCCATGAAGCTATGGCTGAGGCCATGAAGCTATGGGTGAGGCCATGAAGCTATGGGTGAGGTCATGAAGCTATGGGTGAGGCCATGAAGCTATGGCTGAGGCCATGAAGCTATCAGTGAGGCCATGAAGCTATAGCTGAGGCCATGAAGCTATGGGTGAGGCCATGAAGCTATGGGTGAGGCCATGAAGCTATGGGTGAGGCCATGAAGCTATGGGTGAGGCCATGAAGCTATGGGTGAGGCCATGAAGCTATGGGTGAGGCCATGAAGCTATGGGTGAGGCCATGAAGCTATGGGTGAGGCCATGAAGCTATGGGTGAGGCCATGAAGCTATGGGTGAGGTCATGAAGCTATGGCTGAGGCCATGAAGCTATGGCTGAGGCCATGAAGCTATGGCTGAGGTCATGAAGCTATGGGTGAGGCCATGAAGCTATGGGTGAGGTCATGAAGCTATGGGTGAGGCCATGAAGCTATGGGTGAGGCCATTGGTGAGGCCATGAAGCTATGGGTGAGGCCATGAAGCTATGGGTGAGGCCATGAAGCTATAGCTGAGGCCATGAAGCTATGGGTGAGGCCATGAAGCTATAGCTGAGGCCATGAAGCTATGGGTGAGGCCATGAAGCTATGGGTGAGGCCATGAAGCTATGGGTGAGGCCATGAAGCTATAGCTGAGGCCATGAAGCTATGGGTGAGGCCATGAAGCTATGGGTGAGGCCATGAAGCTATAGCTGAGGCCATGAAGCTATGGGTGAGGCCATTGGTGAGGCAGTGAAGATATGGGTGAGGCCATGAAGCTATGGGTGAGGCCATGAAGCTATGGGTGAGGCCATGAAGCTATGGGTGAGGCCATGAAGCTATGGGTGAGGCCATGAAGCTATGGGTGAGGCCATGAAGCTATGGGTGAGGCCATGAAGCTATAGCTGAGGCCATGAAGCTATGGCTGAGGCCATGAAGCTATCAGTGAGGCCATGAAGCTATCAGTGAGGCCATGAAGCTATGGGTGAGGGCATGAAGCTATGGCTGAGGCCATGAAGCTATCAGTGAGGCCATGAAGCTATGGCTGAGGCCATGAAGCTATGGCTGAGGCCATAAAGCTATGGGTGAGGCCATGAAGCTATGGGTGAGGCCATGAAGCTATGGGTGAGGCCACGAAGCTATAGCTGAGGCCATGAAGCTATGGGTGAGGTCATGAAGCTATGGCTGAGGCCATGAAGCTATGGGTGAGGGCATGAAGCTATGGCTGAGGCCATGAAGCTATGGCTGAGGCCATGAAGCTATGGGTGAGGCCATGAAGCTATGGGTGAGGCCATGAAGCTATGGGTGAGGCCATGAAGCTATGGGTGAGGCCATTGGTGAGGCCATGAAGCTATGGGTGAGGTCATGAAGCTATGGGTGAGGCCATGAAGCTATGGGTGAGGCCATGAAGCTATGGGTGAGGCCATGAAGCTATGGCTGAGGCCATGAAGCTATCAGTGAGGCCATGAAGCTATGGGTGAGGCCATGAAGCTATGGGTGAGGCCATGAAGCTATGGCTGAGGCCATGAAGCTATGGCTGAGGCCATGAAGCTATGGCTGAGGCCATGAAGCTATCAGTGAGGCTATGAAGCTATGGGTGAGGCCATTGGTGAGGCAGTGAAGATATGGGTGAGGCATGAAGCTATGAGTGAGGCCATTGGTGAGGCAGTGAAGATATGGGTGAGGCATGAAGATATGGGTGAGGCATGAAGCTATGGGTGAGGCCATGAAGACATGGGTCATGAAGCTATGGGTGACATTTCGAACAGATGCTCTAGCCTTCATCAGAGAGTACAATTTCAAGTTGATTATTGAGAAGGTTATTGTAATGTTATTATGTCAACTGAGAGTTCATTCAGATTGTGTTTGGTCGAAGTGCAATTCTAGGGCTAGGGATATTATAGGACTAGGTACGCTAGGGCTGTTCTAGGGCTAGGTGTATTCTAGGGGTAGGTGTATTCTCTGGCTAGGGTATTATAGCTCTAGGGCTATGTGTATTCTAAAGCTCTAGGGCTAAGACTAGGGACATTCCTGGGATAGTTCCAAGTACATTTGGATGTTCTATAAAATGTTTTAGCAACACTTGTTATGTAACCCTAGCTTACTAGTAGCTTATGATAGCCCTAGCCCTAGCTTACAATAGCCCTAGCCCTAGCTTACACTAGCCCTAGCTTACACTAGCCCTATCCCTAGCTTACAATAGCCCTAGCCCTAGCTCAATAACCCTAGCCCTAGCTTACAGTAGCCCTAGCCCTAGCTTACAGTAGCCCTAGCCCTAGCTTACAATAGCCCTAGCCCTAGCTTACAATAGCCCTAGCCCTAGCTTACAATAGCCCTAGCTTACAATAGCCCTAGCCTAGCCCTAGCTCAATAGCCCTAGCCCTAGCTTACAATAGCCCTAGCCCTAGCTTACAATAACCCTAGCCCTAGCTTACAATAGCCCTAGTCCTAGCTTACAACAGCCCTAGCCCTAGAATACCATCACTTGCCCTAGCCCTAGAATACACTTACAGGAACTATAGCTGGAATACCCCACAATCCTAGGCCTAATTACCAGAAGCACGCCATACAGCCAGCCACAGCACTAGGGATGTCCCAGATTAGCCAAGTATCTTGCCACTAGGGACATCCCAGGATTAGCCCAGTATCTTGCCAGCCACAGCACTAGGGACATCCCAGGATTAGCCCAGTATCTTGCCAGCCACAGCACTAGGGACATCCCAGGATTAGCCAAGTATCTTGCCAGCCACAGCACTAGGGACATCCCAGGATTAGCCCAAGTATCTGGGGAATCCCAGTTTCTCCGGAATATCGTAGGAGTGCAGGGCCACTCTCCCACACACCCTCAACCATACTTGGCTTCCCCACCCAGCAACCATGTGTGGGCATTTGTTACTTCTCATGCAGGAAGAAGACATTTCTCATGCAGGAAGAAGACACTGTGTCTATGCTACTAATATTTTAAGGCTATCCAGAACCTACCGTGCTCGATGGCGTTCACCCTCCTGTTGGTCATCTTGATGACCTCGTCCAGGGTAATAAAGGAAGCCTGCAAAGATCAAGATGAATGCAAAGAGTTCATGGATGCAAAGAGTTCACTCGTATAAACACATCTGCAACTGTTAGCTAGGCTTGCACTGGAGAAGGTGGAGCAGGTATATATACAAATATACACTATATGTATAATATATATGCTACAAATTTGTTATATCTATCTATCTATCTATCTATCATATCTACCTATCTATCATATCTACCTATCTATTTATCTATCATATCTACCTATCTATCTATCATATCTAGTACTACCTATCTACCTACCTATCAATCCATCTATCTATCTATATTCGGAGAATGTAGTAGCATTTCCCTGTATTTGTTTGACCAACTTTTTCAAAATGGCGGATGACAAATTCCCCCCCAAAACCAAACTTCATGTCTCATGTCTCAGCTAAAACTCACATCGGTAGCTTCTTAGCTTCCTAAAGTTCGGCCGAAATTCGCTTCAAAAAGACTCTCAGCATGCCTTGAGTCCTTCACTAAGGCAGTCAAGACTCCCAGCATGCCTTGAGTCCTTCCCTAGGGCAGTCAAGACTCCCAGCATGCCTTGAGTAAAGACTCCCAGCATGCCTTGAGTCCTTCAGTAAAGACTCCCAGCATACCTTGAGTCCTTCACTAGGGCAGTCAAGACTCTCAGCATGCCTTGAGTAAAGACTCCCAGCATGCCCACTAAAGTAGTAAAGATGCCCAGCATGCCTTGAGTCCTTCACTAAGACAGTCTAGACTCACAGCATGCCTTGAGTAAAGACTCCCAGCATGCCTTGAGTCCTTCACTAAGGCAGTCAAGACTCCCAGCATGCCTGGAGTCCTTCACTAAGGCAGTCAAGACTCCCAGCATGCCTGGAGTCCTTCACTAGGGCAATCAGCATGCCTTGAGTAAAGACTCCCAGCATGCCTAGAGTCCTTCACTAGGGCAGTAAAGACTCCCAGCATGCCTTGCCTTGAGTCCTTCACTAAGGCAGTCAAGACTCCCAGCATGCCTTGAGTCCTTCACTAAAGCAGTCAAGACTCCCAGCATGCCTGGAGTCCTTCACTAAGGCAGTAAAGATACCCAGCATACCTTGAATCCTTCACTTAAAGGGAATCTAACTAGCTGTGGTCACCATGGGGACATCTATTTCCTAATAGCAGAATAGTGTTGTTTATAATTATGGGGGCAGGGCCATCTACACAGCCAATCCACTAGTCTGGAAAGGGGACAGGGCCCTTTTATTCTTGGTTTGTATACCTGCAGAGAGGCAAACTGCACTAGCAGCTCTATTCTTTGTGTAAATAATTTACCTGCAGAGAGGCAAGCTGCACTAACAGCTCTATTCTTTGTGTAAATAATTTACCTGCAGAGAGGCAAGTTAATAGCTCTATGTAAATAATTTACCTGCAGAGAGGCAAGCTGCACTAGCAGCTCTACTGCTTTGTGGAAGACCTCCTTGCACTTGCCCACCTGCTGACCTCCGCGAGATAGACCAATCATCGCGTAGACTACAGACACACACAGCACCACATATCAACTTTATTGACACACCTTTTAGCTAAAACATGGCCCCTCAAGTGACCATGAGAATAGCAAGTGTCTAGTTAGAACAAACTCCACTCACCATCTGATCCATCAGTGTAGCCCTCAAATATAGGCAAAATAACACCTGCACACACACACACAATCACCATGGTTATTAAAGTGGACACCCTTTACCCAATCATACCACCATGACTCATTAGCCACACACAAAAAAGTATCATTGTGACAATTGAGGCATCTCCTGCTCTGACTGGGTCTATTCTGGCAGCTCTTTATCTTTAACATTAACCTTGGCATTAACCTTTGCACTATTAATTTTTTTATTATCTACACTTTAGCCTAGTCATCAGAGTGCATTTGATGACCCTTTACCTAAACCCATGGCAATTTTTTTATTTTAAGGCAAGTGGATTGTCAATGACTCGAGCCTGTTAGCCAGGCAGAAATGTGACTGGCCTTTTTACGAGTTTCCAAGCTCTGTAACACCTTAGCAATAATATAGTAACTGAATCCTGTACGAATCATGCCACCCAAGAAATGGCCGGCTTTTTTAGTTTCCATGCTATGTATTACCTTAGCAACAATGAATATCATTACAGTAACCGAATCCCATATGAATGCATACCACCTAACAACATCACCTAGCAAATGTTGTTAATGAATTTCCAAGCTCTGTAACACCCTAGCAACAATGATAATAATGATAATAACCGAGTATACACACACTAATGATCTATAAAACAATTAGGCTTGATCCTGCTCATTCTTCATGGAAATCCATTATACCCAAGAATGAAACATCATGAATAATTGGGTGGGTATGGCCTGGTGGCTAGCAGGTAGTTCATTTATCTCTCTCATTATAGAGGCTCTGTGCTGGAGGCCATGTGGTGTGGGGTATTGACAGAGGCTCTGTGCTGGAGGCCATGTGGCATGGGATATTGACAGAGGCTCTGTGCTGGAGGCCATGTGGCATGGGATATTGACAGAGGCTCTGTGCTGGAGGCCATGTGGCATGGGATATTGACAGAGGCTCTGTGCTGGAGGCCATGTGGTGTGGGGTATTGACAGAGGCTCTGTGCTGGAGGCCATGTGGTGTGGGATATTGACAGAGGCTCTGTGCTGGAGGCCATGTAGTGTGGGATATTGACAGAGGCTCTGTGCTGGAGGCCATGTGGTGTGGGGTATTGACAGAGGCTCTGTGCTGGAGGCCATGTGGTGTGGGATATTGACAGAGGCTCTGTGCTGGAGGCCATGTGGTGTGGGGTATTGACAGAGGCTCTGTGCTGGAGGCCATGTGGTGTGGGGTATTGACAGAGGCTCTGTGCTGGAGGCCATGTGGTGTGGGATATTGACAGAGGCTCTGTGCTGGAGGCCATGTGGTGTGGGATATTGACAGAGGCTCTGTGCTGGAGGCCATGTGGTGTTGGGTATTGACAGAGGCTCTGTGCTGGAGGCCATGTGGTGTGGGATTTGACAGAGGCTATGTGCTGGAGGCCATGTAGTGTGGGATATTGACAGAGGCTCTGTGCTGGAGGCCATGTGGTAATAGGATATTGACAGAGGCTCTGTGCTGGAGGCCATGTGGTGTGGGGTATTGACAGAGGCTCTGTGCTGGAGGCCATGTGGTGTGGGGTGAGGCTCTGTGCTGGAGGCCATGTGGTGTGGGATATTGACAGAGGCTCTGTGCTGGAGGCCATGTGGTGTGGGATATTGACAGAGGCTCTGTGCTGGAGGCCATGTGGCATGGGATATTGACAGAGGCTCTGTGCTGGAGGCCATGTGGCATGGGATATTGACAGAGGCTCTGTGCTGGAGGCCATGTGGTGTGGGATATTGACAGAGGCTCTGTGCTGGAGGCCATGTGGTGTGGGATATTGACAGAGGCTCTGTGCTGGAGGCCATGTGGCATGGGATATTGACAGAGGCTCTGTGCTGGAGGCCATGTGGCATGGGATATTGACAGAGGCTCTGTGCTGGAGGCCATGTAGTGTGGGGTATTGACAGAGGCTCTGTGCTGGAGGGCATGCTATAAGCCTACATGAATGTAAGTGCATCCTCGGGGGGGGGGGTACCCACAAGATCTTTACCATCTTATGAGGTGAATTCAATCAAAACAAGCATTTCCACAAGTATTAAGCCCTATAAAGTGCCCACTGATTCAAACACATATGTACATGTATATAGTTGTTCTGCAACAGAACAAGGTTATTAATTCAACCCCCCTTCAAACTTGAGGGGGGAGGGGTTCCTCCTTGCCCCCTTCCTTAAGCACCCCCAGTTTGAACTTTGGCACAGTCCTGTGTATAGCATTAAGTGTTATGTAAGCAAGAGATAGTCTGCAACTTCACCAGACAGACCTCTTATAAATCATGAGGCTGTACTAACACCTGGGATTTCAGTTTGATGGCTCATTTACCAGTTCACTTATTCACTCAAGACACTTGTGTCTAGTTGCCATGACCGCAGTCTAAACAAGTGAGACATGCAGCTTCAGACCAGGCTGGGGTATTTACAAACCTTCGAGGTGTTCAGGCTGAGGGTCTGGTCTTGTGGTTGAGCTACTCCTCACAGCTGGCCACCTTACCCTAATAGGTGGCCATACCCTAATAGGTGGCCAAGATATCCTAATAGGTGGCCACTTTACCCTAATAGGTGGACACCATACCCTAGGTGGACACCATACCCTAATAGGTGGACACCATACCCTAATAGGTGGACACCATACCCTAATAGGTGGCCACCATACCCTAATAGGTGGTCACCTTACCCTAATAGGTGGTCACCTTACCCTAATAGGTGGTCACCTTACCCTAATAGGTGGTCACCTTACCCTAATAGGTGGCCACCTTACCCTAATAGGTGGCCACCTGGCACCATACCCTAATAGGTGGACACCATACCCTAATAGGTGGCCACCATACCCTAATAGGTGGCCACATTACCCTAATAGGTGGCCAACATACCCTAATAGGTGGCCATCATACCCTAATAGGTGGACACCTGCAACCATACCCTAATAGGTGGACACCATACCCTAATAGGTGGACACCATACCCTAATAGGAGGCCACCTTACCCTAATAGGAGGCCACCTTACCCTAATAGGTGGCCACCTTACCCTAATAGGTGGCCACCATACCCTAATAAGTGGCCACCATACCCTAATAGGTGCATGTGCAGGGACTTCGTGGTTAATTGTATGTGGTCATGCACGGTCTGTTCTCTTGCGGTAGTCAATAGTGCACGTGTGCGAAGGGGAGCGGAGGGGGGGGGGGGGGGGGGGGGGGGGGGGGAATTGAAGTGGTGTCATCTAGCAAAATGTACAGTGTCTGTAGGTCATTTGTGAGCAGATCAGCCCAGGGGCACATACTGACGAGTAAACAATAACATGATCGCCACACCACTTAGAAGTATCAGAACATAGTAGGCTATGAATGCAGCAGAAGCTATGGACTCCCACTAGCACGGGCTAACTCTAACACCATGAGGAGGGAGACGACGATGATCCCTGTGGTGAAGGTCTCCCCCATCCTGAGATCATCCCTGTGGTGAAGGTCTCCCCCATCTTGAGATGGTCCCTGTGGTGAAGGTCTCCCCCATCCTGAGATGATCCCTGTGGTGAAGGTCTCCCGCATCCTGAGATCATCCCTGTGGTGAAGGTCTCCCTCATCTTGAGATGATCCTGTGGTGAAGGTCTCCCTCACCTTGAGATGATACCTGTGGTGAAGGTCTCCCCCATCTTGAGATGGTCCCTGTGGTGAAGGTCTCCCGCATCCTGAGATGATCCCTGTGGTGAAGGTCTCCCTCATCTTGAGATGATCCTGTGGTGAAGGTCTCCCTCACCTTGAGATGATCCCTGTGGTGAAGGTCTCCCCCACCTTGAGATGATCCCGGTGGTAAAGGTCTCCCCCATCTTGAGATGATCCCTGTGGTGAAGGTCTCCCACATCCTGAGAAAGGTCTCCCGCATCCTGAGATGATCCCTGTGGTGAAGGTCTCCCCCATCTTGAGATGATCCCTGTGGTGAAGGTCTCCCTCATCCCGAGATGATCCCTGTGGTGAAGGTCTCCCCCATCCTGAGATGATCCCTGTGGTGAAGGTCTCCCCCACCTTGAGATGATCCATGTGATGAAGGTCTCCCGCATCCTGAGATGATCCCTGTGGTAAAGGTCTCCCCCATCTTGAGATGATCCCTGTGGTGAAGGTCTCCCTCATCCTGAGATGATCCCTGTGGTGAAGGTCTCCCCCACCTTGAGATGATCCCTGTGGTGAAGGTCTCCCCCACCTTGAGATGATCCCTGTGGTGAAGGTCTCCCCCATCCTGAGACTCTTGACCAGCCTTAGCATTAGCTGCTGCTAAGTTTGCATCTTCTCATCTATACACAAACAATTAACAAGAAATGATAATAAATAACTCGTATTGAATTGGACTTATTTAATTAGACACATAGTTTATCCATCAAATAGAAAATGGGCAAAATTCATGGAAACTGTGATTAAAACTAGTTTGTAAAGAATAAAATAGTCTTTCCTCCCCAGCAGGTCGATCATTTGCCAAGGCCAGGCAGAGTCCTGAGTGTCCTCAAAGAACTAGGCAGCCAAGAAGTGGCCCACCACCTAGAAGAATTGGTGAAGAGAAGGCTAAAAAGCTTCAAGAAGACTTGTGTGCTGATGGAGGTCCGCTCCTCTGTGAGCATGGCACATACATCGTTGGCTATCAGAGACCTCAACAACAGTCATAGCAACATAAGTTCACACATGTGCAGTGCGAGGTAAAAATAGCTATAACAACAGAATAAATTCAGCAAATCATCGTCTCTGGGAGGGAAGAATTTTTTAAAATAATTTTCATTTATTAACACACCCAGTGTGAATGAATTAAAACACTCCCTTACCATATGCACAGACACATGTCTGGCTAACAATGGCCACCGCACATTATTACCAAATCAGAAGGACTCGTGCAACAAGACCCCTCATTGATGGCTACCATTCCTTCCACCATGTGAAGGCCATCCATTATGGCGACATGTAGCCAACATCTTGCTTCTATTCTCAACGAACACTAAGTACACACAATCACCTACACCACCCACACAAGCTAAGTTGCTAATAAAGACAGGGGCAGATGTACAGCAGGGATGTTTTGTGGTTAACTGTTAGGCGGAAACTTCTATCAGATAGTCAGCTGCAACCCTCGATTCTGGTAAGGACTAAATCAACTCGCATATTAAAGAAAGTTTCTGGCCAACCTGTGGACTATAATTATGTGGGAACCAACTCTTAACTTTGAGTCGGTATTCCTGACTGTAATTACTTGTAGTGAGTCCACCATCAGCGGCTTTGAAGCAACCAATGCCCTATCAGGATGGCTATTTTTTGTCTGCATGACCATTCGGCATGGCAACCACTATGGACACAGCCAAATTAAAGAGCTAGAGCTCTATATGTATATACATATAATAATGTTTAGGATGTGTTTAGAAGAAAAACTCTCTCAACTAGCCACAGTGCTCTTGGTACGGCCCCTTGCTCCCCCACCCACCCAAACCCCTTTGCCTTCCTCCTCCCTTCTCCTCTCCCCCTTCCTTCATTATCCTCCCCCACCCCCAACCCCTCTCCCCTCTCCTTCACCCTCTTCTAGTATTTTCTACCTATCTACAGTACATGGCAAACTTCATTTCCCTCTCCTCCCACTAATACGTGCCAAAGGTCAAACTGAATGGACAAAGTTCAAGGAGCCTTTTCCCCATACCCCCACATACCTGTGCAAGGCCAAGTTCAGGGGGCCATAACTTCATTCGCCATACCCCCACATACCTGTGCAAGGCCAAGTTCAGGGGGCCATAACTTCATTCGCCATACCCCCACATACCTGTGCAAGGCCAAGTTCAGGGGGCCATAACTTCATTCGCCATACCCCCACATACCTGTGCAAGGCCAAGTTCAGGGGGCCATAACTTCATTCGCCATACCCCCACATGCCTGTGCAAGGCCAAGTTCAGGGGGCCATAACTTCATTCCTCATACTCCCACATGCCTGTGCAAGGCCAAGTTCAGGGGGCCATAACTTCAATCCCCATACCCCCAGATGCCTGTGCAAGGCCAAGTTCAGGGGGCCATAACTTCAATCCCCATACCCCCAGATGCCTGTGCAAGGCCAAGTTCAGGGGGCCATAACTTCAATCCCCATACCCCCAGATGCCTGTGCAAGGCCAAGTTCAGGGGGCCATAACTTCAATCCCCATACCCCCAGATGCCTGTGCAAGGCCAAGTTCAGGGGGCCATAACTTCAATCCCCATACCCCCAGATGCCTGTGCAAGGCCAAGTTCAGGGGGCCATAACTTCATTCCCCATACCCCCAGATGCCTGTGCAAGGCCAAGTTCAGGGGGCCATAACTTCATTCCCCATACCCCCACATGCCTGTGCAAGGCCAAGTTCAGGGGGCCATAACTTCAATCCCCATACCCCCAGATGCCTGTGCAAGGCCAAGTTCAGGGGGCCATAACTTCATTCCCCATACCCCCACATGCCTGTGCAAGGCCAAGTTCAGGGGGCCATAACTTCATTCCCCATACCCCCACATGCCTGTGCAAGGCCAAGTTCAGGGGGCCATAACTTCATTCCCCATACCCCCACATGCCTGTGCAAGGCCAAGTTCAGGGGGCCATAACTTCATTCCCCATACCCCCACATGCCTGTTCAAGTTATTACTGAGCCAGAAGATAGCTTGCAACGAATATCTCACTACTGGTGTGTTTTCTAGTTGGAGATTATTGGTCAGATACCCCTACCTGTGTAGAATCAAACCAAACCCCACCCCCCCAACTCATTTGCTACTGATCCTCTACAACAGTCCACCTAACCACAAATATTGTAATGTCCCGAATCATCTTTGACACCAAAATCTCCTTCATGGGAGGTCAGTTGCAGGGGAATAAATGAAATGTCTTGGAAAGTGGCTCATCCACACATCCATCCCTTTAAGAACCACCCCTGAGTACATGCATGGTACATGCATGGTAAAGCTGAGAGTGCTGACACTGCGACTGTCGGTGGCACAGTAACGATTCACGAGATATTTAAACCTTCTACCCTGTCACGATTAAGTGTGGAACATGCGTATGAACAATGAGAACATGAACGAACCAATCCGCTCACCTCATAAACTTTAAACCTTGCACCCTGTCACGATCAAGTGTGGGCACATGAACAATGAGAGCAGAAGATAAATTAATGAGATTCCACATGTAACCAGTCTGCAAGCTCAGCTTGTAATTAATTAACCCTTGACCTCCACAAGTGTCTACAGATCAAACTCCTGAAGGTCATTGTACATGTATGCAAAACAAATATTATATAACGAGTAGTAATAGTATTTGGTGAGAACACAGAGAGATGGCTATCTCCATCAACTCTCAGAGGAGCATGAGCATGGCCGACATGTCGCAAAGCTGACAGAGAATTAAATTTGGTGCTTTTTGGGAGGGGTGGGTGAGGGGGGAAAGGGTGAGGGGGGAAAGGGTGAGGGGGGAAAGTGTGAGGTGTGAAAGGGTGAGGGGGGAAAGGGTGAGGGGGGAAAGGGTGAGGGGTGAAAGGGTGAGGGGGGAAAGGGTGAGGGGGGAAAGGGTGAGGGGGGAAAGGGTGAGGGGTGAAAGGGTGAGGGGGAAAGGGGGAGGGGGAAAGGGGGAGGGGGAAAGGGGAGGGGGGAAAGGGGGAGGGGGAAAGGGGGAGGGGTGAAAGGGTGAGGGGGGAAAGGGTGAGGGGGGAAAGGGTGAGGGGGGAAAGGGTGAGGGGGGAAAGGGTGAGGGGGGAAAGGGTGAGGGGGGAAAGGGTGAGGGGGGAAAGGGTGAGGGGGGAAAGGGTGAGGGGGGAAAGGGTGAGGGGGGAAAGGGTGAGGGGGGAAAGGGTGAGGGGGGAAAGGGTGAGGGGGAAAGGGTGAGGGGGGAAAGGGTGAGGGGGGAAAGGGTGAGGGGGGAAAGGGTGAGGGGCGTAGGGTGAGGGGGGAAAGGGTGAGGGGGGAAAGGGTGAGGGGGGAAAGGGTGAGGGGGGAAAGGGTGAGGGGGGAAAGGGTGAGGGGTGAAAGGGGGAGGGGGAAAGGGGGAGGGGGAAAGGGGGAGGGGGAAAGGGGAGGGGGGAAAGGGGGAGGGGGAAAGGGGGAGGGGGAAAGGGGGAGGGGTGAAAGGGTGAGGGGGGAAAGGGTGAGGGGGGAAAGGGTGAGGGGGGAAAGGGTGAGGGGGGAAAGGGTGAGGGGGGAAAGGGTGAGGGGGGAAAGGGTGAGGGGGGAAAGGGTGAGGGGGGAAAGGGTGAGGGGGGAAAGGGTGAGGGGGAAAGGGTGAGGGGGGAAAGGGTGAGGGGGGAAAGGGTGAGGGGGGAAAGGGTGAGGGGTGAAAGGGAGAGGGGGAAAGGGGGAGGGGGAAAGGGGGAGGGGGAAAGGGGAGGGGGGAAAGGGGGAGGGGGAAAGGGGGAGGGGTGAAAGGGTGAGGGGGGAAAGGGTGAGGGGGGAAAGGGTGAGGGGGGAAAGGGTAAGGGGGGAAAGGGTGAGGGGGGAAAGGGTGAGGGGGGAAAGGGTGAGGGGGGAAAGGGTGAGGGGGGAAAGGGTGAGGGGGGAAAGGGTGAGGGGGGAAAGGGTGAGGGGGGAAAGGGTGAGGGGGGAAAGGGTGAGGGGGGAAAGGGTGAGGGGGGAAAGGGTGAGGGGGGAAAGGGTGAGGGGGGAAAGGGTGAGGGGGAAAGGGTGAGGGGGGAAAGGGTGAGGGGGAAAGGGTGAGGGGGGAAAGGGTGAGGGGGAAAGGGTGAGGGGGGAAAGGGTGAGGGGGGAAAGGGTGAGGGGGGAAAGGGTGAGGGGGGAAAGGGTGAGGGGGGAAAGGGTGAGGGGGGAAAGGGTGAGGGGGGAAAGGGTGAGGGGGGAAAGGGGGAGGGGGAAAGGGGGAGGGGGGAAAGGGTGAGGGGGGAAAGGGTGAGGGGGGAAAGGGTGAGGGGGGAAAGGGTGAGGGGGGAAAGGGTGAGGGGGGAAAGGGTGAGGGGGGAAAGGGTGAGGGGGGAAAGGGTGAGGGGGGAAAGGGTGAGGGGGGAAAGGGTGAGGGGGGAAAGGGTGAGGGGGAAAGGGTGAGGGGGAAAGGGGGAGGGGGAAAGGGGGAGGGGGAAAGGGGGAGGGGGAAAGGGGGAGGGGGAAAGGGGAGGGGGAAAGGGGGAGGGGGGAAAGGGGGAGGGGGAAAGGGGGAGGGGGGAAAGGGGGAGGGGGGAAAGGGGGAGGGGGGAAAGGGGGAGGGGGGAAAGGGGTGAGGGGGGAAAGGGTGAGGGGGGAAAGGGTGAGGGGGGAAAGGGTGAGGGGGGAAAGGGTGAGGGGGGAAAGGGTGAGGGAGGAAAGGGTGAGGGGGGAAAGGGTGAGGGGGGAAAGGGTGAGGGGGGAAAGGGTGAGGGGGAAAGGGTGAGGGGGGAAAGGGGGAGGGGAAAGGGGAGGGGAAAGGGGGAGGGGGAAAGGGAAAGAGGGAGGGGGAAAGGGGGAGGGGGAAAGGAGGAGGGGGAAAGGGGGAGGGGGGAAAGGGGGAGGGGGAAAGGGGGAGGGGGGAAAGGGGGAGGGGGAAAGGGGGAGTGGGAAGGGGGAGGGGGGAAAGGGGGAGGGGGGAGGGAAAAAAGGGGAGGAGGGAAGGCAGAAGGGGGGAAGGGCAAGACTATAACTGTCATATTAAATTACCACCAATTACCAATTATGTGAAAGTAATGAAAGTAGTACACACCCACTTTTCCCATGGCAAATTTTTCTGCTCAAGTATAAAATGGAGACCAGCTCTAATGTCTGTGTTACATTCAGAGGGTATATATATATTGTGGGACCTCACACACAACCACAAATTCAAGACTTGCCACAAATTCAAGACTTGAGCCATGAGAAACTTGCCCCTCCAACTTTACCATCACCGCCAAGTTTAAAACCATCAGCATCCGTCCAAAAGCCAAATGACAAATATTTTACCAAGCCACAGTTCTGGTGCACACTACCCGCCATTTTGGAGTCCGAGTATAAAGCACTAACAAGCACTAACAAGCGCGTTATTGAGAATTGTCCAATCCCAACCCACTCGGTCCCAACCACAAACAAGGCGCAATTCTAAATAAACAGCACCCCACATATCGCTGGCTTGCACTATACTAAACCATATATCATATATGGAATGAGCCACAACAAGTGGAGGGTGTGTGTGTGGGGGGGGGGGGGGGGGGGGGGGGGGTGGGGGTGAGGGGTTATGTGTGCTGCCTTGTTGGACTGTTCCAAATCTAAGCTTTGGAATGGAGCTATGCTTCCATAGAACACGTCCCCCTTGCATTTTATGAGCTCAACTTGCAGCTGCTCTCTTGGTAACCATGGCTACGTACAAGACCCTGATAACCTGGCAACACAGAGAAGCAAACTGACAGTTGACAGTAGCCATTCTGCTTGCATAGGCTCAGCATGCCACACAACTGCATGCGCTGTAGCTGACCAAGGCGGAGTAAGTTTATAGCAAATTAGTTTATCAGATCTGGCACACTGCACTGGGCGGACTAATGACTATGCAGCTCTTGCGACGAACAACGGAATGCCAAAGGTTTTATTTCTGTCGGTGGGTGTTTTGATCTTCCTTCTTCAGAGATATTAACGATATGTACACATCATACATCAAGCCTGGTTATTAAGCCGGGTGCTTATGGCATCCAGCAACAAGAAAAAGGCCACATAATGCCCCGAGCAAGCTTAGCCTCCGAGCAGGAGCTTATCAAGCAGTGCCGATCCGCAGACGTAGTCAATTTGGTTGGTATAGGTAAGGATCGTGCAGTGTGTGCATCAGACAGAAGGAATGGCAAATAGTTGAACTTGTGATGAGAAGAAACTGTAGGGTCTCTGATGTGGAGATACCGTCTACAAATTCGTCTAGTCACCAAGGAAGGTCCGACTTGTTAGCTCAAGAAGAGATGTAGTAATGATCAACACTAATAGAGGCCAGCGCCGTACCTAGGTGCTTTAAAAATAGTACCTTGGTGTTAGTTACACACATACACAACCCTGTGTACACTGACTACAATGAATTACTTGACACTTGACATAACTTCGCACATGCTCAGTTGAGTTAACAATACCCACCGGTTAGCATGGCATGGACATGCGCTGGAGGCTGCATGCCACATTCACAGATTCTTAATAATGCCCACCATAACAATCACTTAACTCTGGATACTGCCAACCTTCTCATTGTTCACATGCTTGCATACTTACTGGTTGGCATGGCAATGTGCCAGCAACATTGCTGCACATGGCAGTAGTGGGTACAGTTATGAATACAACAAACAAATACCAGAAAGGTAAGATTGAGTCCTCCTTACCAAGTATAGCCATGGCCGTCATGAGGGAAAGGATTATGCATTAACTAGACTAGAGCCGCTACACACACACACACACACCCTTACCAATGAGTGCCCTTAATTGAAGGCAGTGATTCATGTACACGTACCTGTTGGAATAAGATATCCAGTCCACGGCTCCACAGAGCTTCCAGCACGCTACATGGGCAGCTTTAAGGTCCTGCACGGGCTCCTAATTGAAATACGATGCACTGATATAAGTGCTGCTAGCTTTAGTCATGTGCATCATGTGATCGTGTGTGAACGTGTAGGTACATGTATGTAAGATTACCTGATGGTAAGTAGGGCCTCCAGTCTCCACACAGACCTGATGGTAAGTAGGGCCTCCAGTCTCCACACAGACCTGATGGTAAGTACGGCCTTCAGTCTCCACACAGACCTGATGGTAAGTACGGCCTTCAGTCTCCACACAGACCTGATGGTAAGTACGGCCTTCAGTCAGACCTGATGGTAAGTACGGCCTTCAGTCTCCACACAGACCTGATGGTAAGTAGGGCCTCCAGTCTCCACACAGACCTGATGGTAAGTACGGCCTTCAGTCTCCACACATACCTGATGGTAAGTAGGGCCTCCAGTCTCCACACAGACCTGATGGTAAGTAGGGCCTTCAGTCTCCACACAGACCTGATGGTAAGTAGGGCCTTCAGTCTCCACACAGACCTGATGGTAAGTAGGGCCTCCAGTCTCCACACAGACCTGATGGTAAGTAGGGCCTTCAGTCTCCACACAGACTTGATGGTAAGTAGGGCCTCCAGTCTCCACACAGACCTGATGGTAAGTAGGGCCTCCAGTCTCCACACAGACCTGATGGTAAGTAGGGCCTCCAGTCTCCACACAGACCTGATGGTAAGTTACAGGGCCTTCAGTCTCCACACGACCTGATGGTAAGTAGGGCCTTCAGTCTCCACACAACCTGATGGTAAGTAGGGCCTTCAGTCTCCACACAGACCTGATGGTAAGTAGGGCCTCCAGTCTCCACACAGACCTGATGGTAAGTAGGGCCTCCAGTCTCCACACGACCTGATGGTAAGTAGGGCCTTCAGTCTCCACACAGACTTGATGGTAAGTAGGGCCTCCAGTCTCCACACAGACCTGATGGTAAGTAGGGCCTCCAGTCTCCACACAGACCTGATGGTAAGTTACAGGGCCTTCAGTCTCCACACAGACCTGATGATAAGTAGGGCATTCAGTCTCCACACAGACCTGATGATAAGTAGTAGGGCCTTCAGTCTCCACACAGACATGATGATAAGTAGGGCCTCCAGTCTCCACACAGACCTGATGATAAGTAGGGCCTTCAGTCTCCACACAGACCTGATGATAAGTAAAGTAGTAGGGCCTTCAGTCTCCACACAGACCTGATGATAAGTAGGGCCTTCAGTCTCCACACAGACCTGATGATAAGTAGGGCCTCCAGTCTCCACACAGACCTGATGATAAGTAGGGCCTCCAGTCTCCACACAGACTTGCTTCAGTCAACAGAGGAAATATATTTGCAGTACTCTCTTACTTTGTTTCATGCATCAGGTGCTTATGTCACACAGAGAGGAGCTGCTGTGTCAGTCACCACTCACTCCCACACAGAGAGGAGCTACTGTGTCAGTCATCACTCACTCCCACACAGAGAGGAGCTACTGTGTCAGTCATCACTCACTCCCACACAGAGAGGAGGTGCTGTGTTAGTCATCACTCAATCCCACACAGAGAGGAGCTGTGTCAGTCATCACTCACTCCCACACAGAGAGGAGCTGTGTCAGTCATCACTCACTCCCACACAGAGAGGAGCTGTGTCAGTCACCACTCACTCCCACACAGAGAGGAGCTCCTGTGTCAGTCACCACTCACTCCCACACAGAGAGGAGCTGTGTCAGTCACCACTCACTCCCACACAGAGAGGAGCTCCTGTGTCAGTCACCACTCACTCCCACACAGAGAGGAGCTGTGTCAGTCATCACTCACTCCCACACAGAGAGGAGCTGCTGTGTCAGTCATCACTCACTCCCACACAGAGAGGAGCTGTTGTGTCAGTCACCACTCACTCCCACACAGAGAGGAGCTGTGTCAGTCATCACTCACTCCCACACAGAGAGGAGCTACTGTGTCAGTCATCACTCACTCCCACACAGAGAGGAGCTGCTGTGTCAGTCACCACTCACTCCCACACAGAGAGGAGCTGTGTCAGTCATCACTCACTCCCACACAGAGAGGAGCTGTTGTGTCAGTCACCACTCACTCCCACACAGAGAGGAGCTGTTGTGTCAGTCATCACTCACTCCCACACAGAGAGGAGCTGTGTCAGTCATCACTCACTCCCACACAGAGAGGAGCTACTGTGTCAGTCATCACTCACTCCCACACAGAGAGGAGCTGTGTCAGTCATCACTCACTCCCACACAGAGAGGAGCTGTGTCAGTCACCACTCACTCCCACACAGAGAGGAGCTGTGTCAGTCACCACTCACTCCCACACAGAGAGGAGCTACTGTGTCAGTCATCACTCACTCCCACACAGAGAGGAGCTGTCAGTCATCACTCACTCCCACACAGAGAGGAGCTGTGTCAGTCACCACTCACTCCCACACAGAGAGGAGCTGTTGTGTCAGTCACCACTCACTCCCACACAGAGAGGAGCTGTGTCAGTCACCACTCACTCCCACACAGAGAGGAGCTGTGTCAGTCATCACTCACTCCCACACAGAGAGGAGCTGTTGTGTCAGTCACCACTCACTCCCACACAGAGAGGAGCTGTGTCAGTCACCACTCACTCCCACACAGAGAGGAGCTGCTGTGTCAGTCATCACTCACTCCCACACAGAGAGGAGCTGTGTCAGTCACCACTCACTCCCACACAGAGAGGAGCTGTTGTGTCAGTCATCACTCACTCCCACACAGAGAGGAGCTGTGTCAGTCATCACTCACTCCCACACAGAGAGGAGCTGCTGTCAGTCATCACTCACTCCCACACAGAGAGGAGCTGTTGTGTCAGTCATCACTCACTCCCACACAGAGAGGAGCTGTTGTGTCAGTCATCACTCACTCCCACACAGAGAGGAGCTGTGTCAGTCACCACTCACTCCCACACAGAGAGGAGCTGTGTCAGTCATTACTCACTCCCACACAGAGAGGAGCTACTGTGTCAGTCATCACTCACTCCCACATAGAGAGGCTGTGTCAGTCATCACTCACTCCCACACAGAGAGGAGCTGTGTCAGTCATCACTCACTCCCACACAGAGAGGAGCTGTTGTGTCAGTCATCACTCACTCCCACACAGAGAGGAGCTGTGTCAGTCATCACTCACTCCCACACAGAGAGGAGCTACTGTGTCAGTCATCACTCACTCCCACACAGAGAGGAGCTGTTGTGTCAGTCATCACTCACTCCCACACAGAGAGGAGCTGTGTCAGTCATCACTCACTCCTACACAGAGAGGAGCTGTGTCAGTCATCACTCACTCCCACACAGAGAGGAGCTGTTGTGTCAGTCATCACTCACTCCCACACAGAGAGGAGCTACTGTGTCAGTCATCACTCACTCCCACACAGAGAGGAGCTGTTGTGTCAGTCATCACTCACTCCCACACAGAGAGGAGCTGTTGTGTCAGTCACCACTCACTCCCACACAGAGAGGAGCTACTGTGTCAGTCACCACTCACTCCCACACAGAGAGGAGCTGTGTCAGTCATCACTCACTCCCACACAGAGAGGAGCTGTTGTGTCAGTCATCACTCACTCCCACACAGAGAGGAGCTGTGTCAGTCATCACTCACTCCCACACAGAGAGGAGCTGTGTCAGTCATCACTCACTCCCACACAGAGAGGAGCTGTTGTGTCAGTCATCACTCACTCCCACACAGAGAGGAGCTGTGTCAGTCATCACTCACTCCCACACAGAGAGGAGCTACTGTGTCAGTCATCACTCACTCCCACACAGAGAGGAGCTGTTGTGTCAGTCATCACTCACTCCCACACAGAGAGGAGCTGTGTCAGTCATCACTCACTCCCACACAGAGAGGAGCTGTGTCAGTCATCACTCACTCCCACACAGAGAGGAGCTGTGTCAGTCATCACTCACTCCCACACAGAGAGGAGCTGTGTCAGTCATCACTCACTCCCACACAGAGAGGAGCTGTGTCAGTCATCACTCACTCCCACACAGAGAGGAGCTGTGTCAGTCATCACTCACTCCCACACAGAGAGGAGCTGTGTCAGTCATCACTCACTCCCACACAGAGAGGAGCTGTGTCAGTCATCACTCACTCCCACACAGAGAGGAGCTGTGTCAGTCACCACTCACTCCCACACAGAGAGGATCTACTGTGTCAGTCATCACTCACTCCCACACAGAGAGGAGCTGTTGTGTCAGTCATCACTCACTCCCACACAGAGAGGAGCTGTTGTGTCAGTCATCACTCACTCCCACACAGAGAGGAGCTGCTGTGACAGTCACCACTCACTCCCACACAGAGAGGAGCTGTGTCAGTCATCACTCACTCCCACACAGAGAGGAGCTGTTGTGTCAGTCATCACTCACTCCCACACAGAGAGGAGCTGTGTCAGTCATCACTCACTCCCACACAGAGAGGAGCTACTGTGTCAGTCATCACTCACTCCCACACAGAGAGGAGCTGTGTCAGTCATCACTCACTCCCACACAGAGAGGAGCTGCTGTGTCAGTCATCACTCACTCCCACACAGAGAGGAGCTGTGTCAGTCACCACTCACTCCCACACAGAGAGGAGCTACTGTGTCAGTCATCACTCACTCCCACACAGAGAGGAGCTACTGTGTCAGTCATCACTCACTCCCACACAGAGAGGAGCTGTGTCAGTCATCACTCACTCCCACACAGAGAGGAGCTGTTGTGTCAGTCATCACTCACTCCCACACAGAGAGGAGCTCCTGTGTCAGTCACCACTCACTCCCACACAGAGAGGAGCTGTGTCAGTCATCACTCACTCCCACACAGAGAGGATCTACTGTGTCAGTCATCACTCACTCCCACACAGAGAGGAGCTGTTGTGTCAGTCATCACTCACTCCCACACAGAGAGGAGCTGTGTCAGTCACCACTCACTCCCACACAGAGAGGAGCTGTGTCAGTCACCACTCACTCCCACACAGAGAGGAGCTGTTGTGTCAGTCACCACTCACTCCCACACAGAGAGGAGCTGTTGTGTCAGTCATCACTCACTCCCACACAGAGAGGAGCTGTTGTGTCAGTCACCACTCACTCCCACACAGAGAGGAGCTGTGTCAGTCATCACTCACTCCCACACAGAGAGGAGCTGTGTCAGTCACCACTCACTCCCACACAGAGAGGAGCTGTGTCAGTCATCACTCACTCCCACACAGAGAGGAGCTGTGTCAGTCATCACTCACTCCCACACAGAGAGGATCTACTGTGTCAGTCATCACTCACTCCCACACAGAGAGGAGCTGTTGTGTCAGTCATCACTCACTCCCACACAGAGAGGAGCTGTGTCAGTCACCACTCACTCCCACACAGAGAGGAGCTGTGTCAGTCATCACTCACTCCCACACAGAGAGGAGCTGTTGTGTCAGTCACCACTCACTCCCACACAGAGAGGCTGTGTCAGTCATCACTCACTCCCACACAGAGAGGAGCTGTTGTGTCAGTCATCACTCACTCCCACACAGAGAGGAGCTACTGTGTCAGTCACCACTCACTCCCACACAGAGAGGAGCTACTGTGTCAGTCACCACTCACTCCCACACAGAGAGGAGCTACTGTGTCAGTCATCACTCACTCCCACACAGAGAGGAGCTACTGTGTCAGTCACCACTCACTCGCACACAGAGAGGAGCTGTGTCAGTCATCACTCACTCCCACACAGAGAGGAGCTGTGTCAGTCACCACTCACTCCCACACAGAGAGGAGCTGCTGTGTCAGTCATCACTCACTCCCACACAGAGAGGAGCTGCTGTATCAGTCATCACTCACTCCCACACAGAGAGGAGCTGTGTCAGTCATCACTCACTCCCACACAGAGAGGAGCTGCTGTGTCAGTCATCACTCACTCCCACACAGAGAGGAGCTGTGTCAGTCATCACTCACTCCCACACAGAGAGGAGCTGCTGTCAGTCATCACTCACTCCCACACAGAGAGGAGCTGTGTCAGTCACCACTCACTCCCACACAGAGAGGAGCTGCTGTGTCAGTCACCACTCACTCCCACACAGAGAGGAGCTGTTGTGTCAGTCATTACTCACTCCCACACAGAGAGGAGCTGTTGTGTCAGTCATCACTCACTCCCACACAGAGAGGAGCTGTGTCAGTCATCACTCACTCCCACACAGAGAGGAGCTGTGTCAGTCATCACTCACTCCCACACAGAGAGGAGCTGCTTGTCAGTCACCACTCACTCCCACACAGAGAGGAGCTGTTGTGTCAGTCATCACTCACTCCCACACAGAGAGGAGCTACTGTGTCAGTCATCACTCACTCCCACACAGAGAGGAGCTGTGTCAGTCATCACTCACTCCCACACAGAGAGGAGCTACTGTGTCAGTCATCACTCACTCCCACACAGAGAGGAGCTGTGTCAGTCACCACTCACTCCCACACAGAGAGGAGCTACTGTGTCAGTCATCACTCACTCCCACACAGAGAGGAGCTGTGTCAGTCATCACTCACTCCCACACAGAGAGGAGCTACTGTGTCAGTCATCACTCACTCCCACACAGAGAGGAGCTACTGTGTCAGTCATCACTCACTCCCACACAGAGAGGAGCTGTTGTGTCAGTCACCACTCACTCCCACACAGAGAGGAGCTGTGTCAGTCATCACTCACTCCCACACAGAGAGGAGCTACTGTGTCAGTCATCACTCACTCCCACACAGAGAGGAGCTGTTGTGTCAGTCATCACTCACTCCCACACAGAGAGGAGCTGTGTCAGTCACCACTCACTCCCACACAGAGAGGAGCTACTGTGTCAGTCATCACTCACTCCCACACAGAGAGGAGCTGTGTCAGTCATCACTCACTCCCACACAGAGAGGAGCTACTGTGTCAGTCATCACTCACTCCCACACAGAGAGGAGCTACTGTGTCAGTCATCACTCACTCCCACACAGAGAGGAGCTGTTGTGTCAGTCACCACTCACTCCCACACAGAGAGGAGCTGTGTCAGTCATCACTCACTCCCACACAGAGAGGAGCTGTGTCAGTCATCACTCACTCCCACACAGAGAGGAGCTACTGTGTCAGTCATTACTCACTCCCACACAGAGAGGAGCTGTGTCAGTCACCACTCACTCCCACACAGAGAGGAGCTACTGTGTCAGTCATCACTCACTCCCACACAGAGAGGAGCTGTTGTGTCAGTCACCACTCACTCCCACACAGAGAGGAGCTGTGTCAGTCATCACTCACTCCCACACAGAGAGGAGCTACTGTGTCAGTCATCACTCACTCCCACACAGAGAGGAGCTACTGTGTCAGTCATCACTCACTCCCACACAGAGAGGAGCTGTTGTGTCAGTCATCACTCACTCCCACACAGAGAGGAGCTGTGTTAGTCACCACTCACTCCCACACAGAGAGGAGCTACTGTGTCAGTCATCACTCACTCCCACACAGAGAGGAGCTGTGTCAGTCACCACTCACTCCCACACAGAGAGGAGCTACTGTGTCAGTCATCACTCACTCCCACACAGAGAGGAGCTGTGTCAGTCATCACTCACTCCCACACAGAGAGGAGCTACTGTGTCAGTCATCACTCACTCCCACACAGAGAGGAGCTACTGTGTCAGTCATCACTCACTCCCACACAGAGAGGAGCTGTTGTGTCAGTCACCACTCACTCCCACACAGAGAGGAGCTGTTGTGTCAGTCATCACTCACTCCCACACAGAGAGGAGCTGTGTCAGTCACCACTCACTCCCACACAGAGAGGAGCTACTGTGTCAGTCATCACTCACTCCCACACAGAGAGGAGCTGTGTCAGTCATCACTCACTCCCACACAGAGAGGAGCTACTGTGTCAGTCATCACTCACTCCCACACAGAGAGGAGCTACTGTGTCAGTCACCACTCACTCCCACACAGAGAGGAGCTACTGTGTCAGTCATCACTCACTCCCACACAGAGAGGAGCTGTGTCAGTCATCACTCACTCCCACACAGAGAGGAGCTACTGTGTCAGTCATCACTCACTCCCACACAGAGAGGAGCTACTGTGTCAGTCATCACTCACTCCCACACAGAGAGGAGCTGTTGTGTCAGTCACCACTCACTCCCACACAGAGAGGAGCTGTGTCAGTCATCACTCACTCCCACACAGAGAGGAGCTACTGTGTCAGTCATCACTCACTCCCACACAGAGAGGAGCTACTGTGTCAGTCATCACTCACTCCCACACAGAGAGGAGCTACTGTGTCAGTCATCACTCACTCCCACACAGAGAGGAGCTGTTGTGTCAGTCACCACTCACTCCCACACAGAGAGGAGCTGTGTCAGTCATCACTCACTCCCACACAGAGAGGAGCTACTGTGTCAGTCATCACTCACTCCCACACAGAGAGGAGCTACTGTGTCAGTCACCACTCACTCCCACACAGAGAGGAGCTACTGTGTCAGTCATCACTCACTCCCACACAGAGAGGAGCTGTGTCAGTCATCACTCACTCCCACACAGAGAGGAGCTACTGTGTCAGTCATCACTCACTCCCACACAGAGAGGAGCTACTGTGTCAGTCATCACTCACTCCCACACAGAGAGGAGCTGTTGTGTCAGTCACCACTCACTCCCACACAGAGAGGAGCTGTGTCAGTCATCACTCACTCCCACACAGAGAGGAGCTACTGTGTCAGTCATCACTCACTCCCACACAGAGAGGAGCTACTGTGTCAGTCATCACTCACTCCCACACAGAGAGGAGCTGTTGTGTCAGTCACCACTCACTCCCACACAGAGAGGAGCTGTGTCAGTCATCACTCACTCCCACACAGAGAGGAGCTACTGTGTCAGTCATCACTCACTCCCACACAGAGAGGAGCTGTTGTGTCAGTCATCACTCACTCCCACACAGAGAGGAGCTGTGTCAGTCATCACTCACTCCCACACAGAGAGGTGCTGTGTCAGATGCTCAAGATAGTGAGCTGACTGGTTTTAAGAATCCTCGGAAGTAGTTTCTCCTGAAGAAGAGAAGCGGACTGAGAGTTGGGTGATCAGGCAGAGCTTGCTTCTGGCAGAATTATTTGCGTATTGAAGGGAAGGAAGACAAGAACTTCATAAACTCGCAACGAACTGTCATGCTGACATGTAAAAATACAATGACTTCCTTGATACCAGCTTATATTTGCTCACTCGAAGTTTCAGCTAGGGCTAGGGCTAGGGCTAGGGCTAGGGTAGACGCTCTAGCTTCATCAGGACATGTAGTTGTACCTGCCAGAGACACTCAGTGTTGTCCGAGAGAGGCAAAGGTCGATGCTGTTAGCAGAGGAGTAGAGTTTGATGCACTTGCATCTATAGAGCAACTTGTCTGACAGGAACTTCACTTTTAATTAAGTCGAGCGTGTAGTTAAAAGCTTCAGCACTTGTATTCAGACAATGGCAGCTCGATTACGAAAAATGATTTTCCTTCAGCTGGATTTTTGCTGATGAGGCAGTCTGCGCAGTGAAGCAGGAGCGTGCTGGGACAGCATCTTTGCTCCGAGAGCTATTAATAATGCAGCAGGCTCTTGCTCCTGTACAGACAATTCTCTTTCCTCAATCTTCTATGCAGTCAGATCCTTCAAGCTTTCCTTTTGTCCAAGATGACCACTTCCTTTCAAGTATCCGCAATAGGCCTGGTATGTTTCTTAACCCTTTCGTGGATGTAAGCATCATATGACGCGAGAGCAAACGCAAAAATAATTATTACAGATTAACCGTTGCAGCTACACGCATACTTATTGTACCAGAGCATGCCCAGAGAGTTGCTCTAGCTACATATTTAATTTTGTTGACGTACTACTTAGGTAACTAAGGTAGCCGTGACGCCAAACTGGAAGTAAAAATGGATTCCAAGTTCACCGTGAGCGATATTTTGTCAATGTGCTACAACAGCAATTTTGATGTCTCTGAGAACGAATCCAGTTGCAAAGAAGGAGAAGAGGTCCATGCGTACCATGGAGAAAGAGTTGTAGCTCCTGAGGAAGTAGCAGCTCTGAGTAGAGCTGTCATTTCTGAGCCTATAGTTAGTGGTAGCCATAGCACTTTCGTAGATTAACCTTTTGTCGATGATAGTGTCTCTACAGATGCTGAGGAGAACCAAGAATAGTCCCACTTGAGGTGAGTAGTAAGTGTAGACATAAAATAGAACTTACAAGAAATATGATATTGCAGTAGTTGTTTGGGACATTATTTTCCTGTGTAGTTCCTGGGTTTTGAGATTACTAAGAAGGGGTGTGTCTAGCTATAGAACTAGGGTTCGACTATGGCTATATGGCTATCAATAGGGCATAGAGTAAGTATATGGTGAGGCTATAGATATAGCAGGACACTGACAGAGAGGGAGATATGGGTAATGGTGTAGCTAGGCCTAGAGGTCCCTGACTAAAAGTAATTGCAGATTTCTCCTTTCATATAGATGCTGGTGAAGCACTTGATGCTGATGTAGGGGTCCAGAGTAGTGTGGCTGCTGCACCCGCTCGTCCTTCTGTGTCAATAGTACTCCCTCCATGCCCTTCATCATCTCAGTATGTAGTATCCCCTCCAGGCTCTTCAACATCATATTGTGTTTATATCTAAACATTGGCTGTGTTTGGTTAGCAGGTATATCTTTTTATGTAATATAAATGCTTATTATGCCATATATTTATCCAAATATAACACATGTATCTTATCTTTCATGTATCTTATCTTATTACAAAATGGTGCCAACACATTATAATGATATTCATGGAACTGTGGTTTGTTGCTTAGCAACCGTGATTGGGTGCAAAATGATCCTCAAAGCAGGGACTTTCTCATAGACTATGGTTGCTAGTACTTCATTGTAGTACTTCATTGCTTTTCTGAAAAGATATGATTTTTTTAAATAAACTGTGTAAAGTAATCCATGAAAGGTTAAGATGGCTGATGACTTCATCATGTGCAGATACAGCCGTGGAGAGCATTTCAACTTTTTTGCCTCGCTTCACTCTATTATTATTATTAATAGATTATTATTATTAATTATCATTATCATTATCATTATTATTATTAATTATTATTATTATTATTATTATTATTATTATTATTATTATTGTTTTTATTAAGAGGAAGAGGGCACATCTAGATTAAAGATAAGAGGCGGCTTGGGAAATTTTAAAGTGGCCAGGCAACGATGTGGGTGTGGTCTGGGTGTGGCTTAATGCAGTAGCGTTTTAAACATAATTGCTGACAATATTTTACTACAACACAAGTTATCAACACAAGTGATCAAAATCTCATTATCCAAGTCCACCCTTTACCTACAAAGTCATCGATAAATTACCGATTTTCTTCAATTACACGTGGGTTCATTTCATTTCATGATCTAGCTGAGCGCACTATCTGAGGGCATGCTCTATTATTATAACATGACCACCAGTAATGTGCACAATGGTTGAACAAGATTACCAGGTCTCGAACAAGTGACAATTATTGATAGTAGCAGTGTTCGTGCTCCAGCCATTGTCCTCTATTCGAGTTTTTTCAGACATATCTTTCATCTCGTTTCATGTCCTTCACAGTCAGCTTTGTTGCTTCTAATCGAGGGCATCGCTTCTAATCGAGTGCGCATTCTAATCGAAAAATACTGTAAGTTTGTCTGCGAGATCTTGTGAACATGAAGTTGCTCAGTCATTCTTGAGACTTTGTGGGACCCAAATACGATTTCACTCGACACAACACGAAATGATCGTTCAAGTGCTGGTTCTGTTCGCAGCTGCATGAATAGCACGGAATGTGCATGCACCTCCTAATGACCACACCCATAAATTAGGTCCGGACAAAGCCGGACCACCGGAGCTGCCACCGAAGATGACACTATCACACGCTGTCACCACTTGCACACTAAGCCTACCTGCCCACACACTTGCCTACCTGCCCACACACTTGCACACTATCTGCCCACACACTTGCACACTAGCCTACCTGCACACACACTTGCACACTAGCCTACCTGCCCACACACTTGCCTACCTGCCCACACACTTGCACACTAGCCTAACACTAAGCCTACCTGCCCACACACTTGCACACTAGCCTACCTGCCCACACACTTGCACACTAGCCTGCCTGCCCACACACTTGCACACTAGCCTACCTGCCCACACACTTGCACACTTGCCTACCTGCCCACACACTTGCACACTAGCCTACCTGCACACACACTTGCACACTAGCCTACCTGCCCACACACTTGCACACTAGCCTACCTGCACACACACTTGCACACTTGCCTACCTGCCCACACACTTGCACACTAGCCTACCTGCCCACACACTTGCACACTACCCACACACTTGCACACTAGCCTACCTCCCCACACACTTGCACACTAGCCTACCTGCCCACACACTTGCACACTAGCCTACCTGCCCACACACTTGCCTACCTGCCCACACACTTGCACACTAGCCTGCCTGCCCACACACTTGCACACTAGCCTACCTGCCCACACACTTGCACACTAGCCTAACACTAAGCCTACCTGCCCACACACTTACACTAAGCCTACCTGCCCACACACTTGCACACTAAGCCTGTCTAGTGTGTACAAGTGACCTCTGTCTGACCAGTACATGCACTACTAGTTGACAGCCATGAGGTTTCCTGCTTGGCTCCTCCCTAAACCTGTGGCAAAACTGGTTCTTGCACAGCTGCTTGAGCACCATAAGCTTCCATCTCTAAACAAACAGAAAGCTATACTTCACCCTCACCAGCATGCTCCATTATAGCCTCGAGACACTGGGTCTAGGATTTGTGGGGCTTCAACTTCATTCCCTGCAGTATAATAGACAGACAACACTTCCTGTCTAGAAGCCAACACTTCCTGTAGTATTTCCCTGACCACGAAAAGCAGGAATTCACATGGTATTATGAAGCAGGAATGATGCTTGGATGGTTCCTAACTAGTACTACAACTACAATCTATAGAGCTACAGCTGTGGTTGTAGCTAAATATTTTACATAGCACTAGAGCAGAACTTCCTACATGTATAAGCAGTTGGAGTTATAGGGGATAGCTAATTGGAAATTGCTGCAGAGTTACATGTACATGTACATGTGCACATACATATACATACATGTGCATGTACCTACATGTACCTGTACATGTATGTACACAGTGGGTGCCTTCAGCTTGATGTTGCATTTTACAAAAAATTAATCGTACCCTTCAGCCTTCAGAGGTTTAAAGCACCTGGTATGCATGTGGAAGAAAGAGATGGCAGACACATCCCCTCCAAGAGCCAAGATGGCCAAAGAGAAGTGCACCTGTTAGCTGTGTTCAGCGGACGAGCAGCCACACTAATTGCCATGCACTTCAATGGAAGAACATTTTCTTCATCTTTTGCATTCATTTTGCACTTTTAATTTTGAAATGTAGAAAATTTTCTAAAAGTTGATGATGAAAAGGAATTAGATGAAACCTGAAATGGAAAATGGTTCCTTCTATACACCAGACAGCCTCCTTTGTCTGCTATCTGACTCCACGCATCTCAGTAATACACCTGCTATCTGACTCCACGCATCTCAGTGACACACCAGCTATCTGACTCCACATGTCTCAGTGACAAACCAGCTATCTGACTCCACATGTGTCACCATCTGACTCCATGCGTCTCAGTGACACACCTGCTATCTGACTCCACATGTCTCAGTGACACACCTGCTATCTGACTCCACGCGTCTCAGTGACACACCAGCTATCTGACTCCACATGTCTCAGTGACAAACCAGCTATCTGACTCCACATGTGTCACCATCTGACTCCATGCGTCTCAGTGACACACCTGCTATCTGACTCCACATGTCTCAGTGACACACCTGCTATCTGACTCCACGCGTCTCAGTGACACACATGCTATCTGACTCCACGTCTCAGTGACACACCAGCTATCTGACTCCACGCGTCTCAGTGACACACCTGCTATCTAACTCCACATGTCTCAGTGACACACATGCTATCTGACTCCACGTGTCTCAGTGACACACATGCTATCTGACTCCACGTGTCTCAGTGACACACCTGCTATCTGACTCCATGCGTCTCAGTGACACACCAAGCCTTGACAACTTGTCTGCCTAAAAGAAGCAACCGATGTCTGTCACCATCAAATATTTGGTTTGGGCCGAGCCTGCATGACCACAAAGCAGCTGCTTGAAGTAAACTGGAGCTTTAGTGCTCATAATTAGGGGAACTCTTTTTACAGACCAACAGCCTTCTGGCTAGATGTGGCTACACGACTTCTTAACCGACTGAGCGCTGACCTCATCTGGCTGGATGCAGCTACACGACTTCTTTACCGACTGAGAGCCGACCTCATTTGGCTGGATGCGGCTACAGGACTTCTTTAACCGACTGAGCGCCGACCTCATCTGGCTGGATGCGGCTACAGGACTTCTTAACCGACTGAGCGCCGACCTCCTCTGGCTGGATGCAGCTACAGGACTTCTTTGCCGACTCGAGAGCCGACCTCATTTGGCTGGATGTGGCTACACGACTTCTTTAACCGACTGAGCGCCGACCTCATTTGGCTGGATGCGGCTACAGGACTTCTTAACCGACTGAGCGCCGACCTCATTTGTCTGGATGCGGCTACAGGACTTCTTAACCGACTGAGCGCCGACCTCATTTGTGGTCTTATGTATTTTTAGCTACAACTTTAAGAATAAACTTTTCAAACTGTTCACACCATTAGAATGGAAATACAATATGCTAAAGTTCGGTGTGAAATATAATAAGCTAAAGTTCGGTGTGAAATATAATAAGCTAAAGTTCAGTGTGAAATATAATAAGCTAAAGTTCAGTGTTAAATAATATAAGCTAAATAATATAAGCTAAAGTTCGGTATGAAATATAATAAGCTAAAGTTCAGTGTGAAATATAATAAGCTAATGTTCGGTGTGAAATATAATAAGCTAAAGTTCAGTCTGAAATATAATAAGCTAAAGTTCGGTGTGAAATATAAGAAGTTAATGTTCGGTGTGAAATACAATAAGCTAAAGTTCGGTGCGGTGTGAAATATAATAAGCTAAAGTTCGGTGTGAAATATAATAAGCTAAAGTTCGGTGTGAACTGTAATAAGCTAAAGTTCAGTGTAAGAATCAGCTGCGCTGAAGCTAGCCAACAAGAGCTCTGCAGCGCTATGCTGCTCTATGTCAAGGACAAAACTTACAGCAAGGAAATTCATCCTCCTGGAGCGCCTCCCTGCTCAAGAGCGAAGGACTTCCGAGTGGTTCCTAGTAAGCACAGGAGGTGCCTGTGCAGCTTTCCTTTGCAGATGAACTTCCAGAAACAGTAGCAAAAGCTAGGAAGAGACCGTTCACGAAGGCAGTTGCAATTGTCAGCCATTAAAAAAAATCCTTCGTTTTTTTAATTTTTCTCGCTCGCCCGTCCAACATGAAGAAACGTGTTAAAAAAATATATATACAACATTCCATTGGGCATGTGCATACAGAGAATGGGTGCATAATACAAATTCTTCGATTAAATATAATTCCCCCCCCCCCCCCGATGACCCCCAAGTTTTTAAAATTAAGGAGGCACAAAGTGGAAATTTAAATATCTTGAACAGACAAACACATCGTATTGTATGATGGGATAGACAACACCATACCCACTCCATCCACTCATGGTAAGGGTGGACGGGAGTACATTCTGCAACTGGTTACTTATTAGCTGCATAGCAACCACATTGTGCCATGTGCTTCTGAAGTTCCTTCACCAGGAGGGCTGAACAAGGGCAACAGGGAGACACCTTGAGGTGTGTGTAGTCAGCTTATGACAGAGTCCTACCACACACAAAGAACCTCTTCACATGTGTCCTCTTCTTCACCAGGAGAGGTGAACAAGGGCAACAGGGAGACACCTTGAGGTGTGTGTAGTCAGCTTATGACAGAGTCCTACCACACACAAAGAACCTTCACATGTGTCCTCTCCTTCTCTCTCATCCACTGGTAAAGGAGTTTGTCTTGAAAGACAAGTTTTGATGGGGTGGGAAGAAGACTTCAGGAATAAAATTTTATCAACTGTAATCTTGAACCTACAGCCATAACTTCATAACCAGCACATTGAGAGAGAGCTATGCATTTTATAGCTACTAATGCATGCCAAACTTATGAGATAGATGGGAAAAGTTCAGGTTTTTTTAAATTTAGATCGATTCCACCGAATGTGCTTAGGAATTGAGCATGCTTGGATAGCAGGAAAGCACATAGACAAAGATAGCATTATAGTATGTAGCATAACCATGACAACGAGATGGGCATGTGTTATTGGGTCTTCATTATTCACTGCTTCAAAGTAACCCTCTCACTGCCTGCTCGATGGGTGTGTGGGTAGGTGGGTGCATAGATAGGTGTGTGGGTAGATGGGTGCATAGATAGGTATGTGGGTAGATGGGTAGGTGGGTGCATAGATAGGTGTGTGGGTAGATGGGTAGATGGGTGCATAGATAGGTGTGTGGGTAGATGGGTAGATGGGTGCATAGATAGGTGTGTGGGTAGGTGGGTGCATAGATAGATGTGTGGGTAGGTGGGTGCATAGATAGGTGTGTGGGTAGGTGGGTGCATAGATAGGTGTGTGGTAGATGGGTAGATGGGTGCATAGATAGGTGTGTGGGTAGGTGGGTGCATAGATAGGTGTGTGGTTAGGTGGGTGCATAGATAGGTGTGTGGGTAGATGGGTAGGTGGGTGCATAGATAGGTGTGTGGGTAGGTGGGTGCATAGATAGGTGTGTGGGTAGATGGGTGCATAGATAGGTGTGTGGGTAGGTGGGTGCATAGATAGGTGTGTGGGTAGGTGGGTGCATAGATAGGTGTGTGGGTAGATGGGTAGGTGGGTGCATAGATAGGTGTGTGGGTAGGTGGGTGCATAGATAGGTGTGTGGGTAGGTGGGTAGGTGGGTGCATAGATAGATGTGTGGGTAGGTGGGTGCATAGATAGGTGTGTGGGTAGGTGGGTAGGTGGGTGAGTAGGTACAATAGGTGGATGGTAGGAAGGTGTTTGGGTGGGTCGATAACTAGGTACTGCAGGTGGTAGGTGGGCGGTGAGTGGGTGATAAATAGGCAGACATGCATAGGTACTTGAGTAGGTGGGCGGTGAGTGGGTGATAAATAGGCAGACATGCATAGGTACTTGAGTAGGTGGGCGGTGAGTGGGTGATAAATAGGCAGACATGCATAGGTACTTGAGTAGGTGGGCGGTGAGTGGGTGATAAATAGGCAGACATGCATAGGTACTTGAGTAGGTGGGCGGTGAGTGGGTGATAAATAGGCAGACATGCATAGGTACTTGAGTAGGTGGGTAGGTGGGTGGGCCAGATACATGTAAGTACCATAGGTAGATTGCAGCGTCATAGAAAAAAGTAAATTTATAATATTTAAGGTAATTAGAGACAGATTTTAGGAACATTCCAAATGTCTAAACTCAATTCCATCAGAAATTTTGATACTCATTCCTATTTTTCTGGCCATAACAGGAGACCCTCAGCAGACTTCAGCAAAAAGGGTTAGAAAAACAAACTTTAGGCATACTTAGTAATTGGTTTAATTAAGAATACAGGAAGAGAGGATGTTTAATAAGGGGGATTGTTACCATAAACTAGTAGGTGTTTAAAAAAACTTGTGTTTACCACTTGTTTACCACTTTATAGCTCCATAGATTCTGCAAACTTCATGGTATGGACTTGATATATAGCTCAAAAGATGGGTCTCTCTGTGGGCTCTCTTTTGATACTAAAACATTTTTGATAGCTATAACTTTAGCCAAGTTACTAGAGCTAAAGTGAGGGTACCTCAAAACCTGAAGGCCTGGTTTTGGAACACATTTTTATCCAGATATCAGGCTAGAGAGCTGAAATTAGCACCCATGGCTAGAGAAAGTCCTGAGTGATTTCATTAGGCGCTAAAATTAAGTGTGGTCAAGCGCCTGGTTGGAAAATGAAGAAATTCATTTTCCAACCAGGCGCTTGACCACATACTTAAGTTTTAGTGCCCAATGAAAACACTCAGTACGGACGGCTTTCTCTAGCCATGGGTGGCTCTCTAGCACTTGGCAATCTGGAGAAAAATGTGTTCCAAAATCAGGCACTCGGGTTTTGAGTTACCCTCACTTTAGCTCGAGTAACTTGGCTAAAGTTATAGCTATCAAAAATGTTTTAGTATCAAAAGAGAGCCCACAGAGAGACCTATCTTTTGAGCTATATATCAAGTCCATACCATGAAGTTTGCAGAATCTATGGAGCTATAAAGTGGTAACCACAAGTGTTTTTTTAACATTTACTAGTTTATAGTTTGGTCCCTCCGCAGACCAGTGAGAGGGTTAATTAAGAGTCACAAATCGCCAAATAAGCAAGAGGGTTAATTAAATCATAAGGAATAGCAGGGACAGGCATGGTTAATTAACTGGCAAGTGGGTAAAAACAAGAGCAGGATCTCCAACCACACACCAACTATAGCCAACATGGCTGCCACTTCAAGGGCACCGACCAGGACCTGCCTTCCATGCAACATACCTGCCACGTTGTCCTTCTTCATGCGAAGCTTGTACTCAGCCTTGTCGACGTTCTGCAGCACCATCTGACTACAGCCACAGGCAGAACACACAGAGAAGACCCTCTAGCCCAAGACTAACACTTGATACGACATGGGAAAATATATATTCCACCATGTCACTTGTGTAGAACTGATCTGAGGGGGCATGTATTGTGACAGTGCCGTCCCACAATCAGGGGGCATGTATTATGATAGTGCCGGCCCACAATGAGGGGGCATGTATTGTGACAGTGCCGTCCCACAATCAGGGGGCATGTATTATGATAGTGCCGGCCCACAATGAGGGGGCATATATTGTAACAATGTCGTCCCACAATCAGGGGGCATGTATTATGATAGTGCCTGCCCACAATGAGGGGGCATATATTGTGACAGTGCCATCCCACAATGAGGGGGCATGTATTGTGACAATGTCGTCCCACAATGAGGGGGCATGTATTATGATAGTGCCGGCCCACAATGAGGGGGCATGTATTGTGCTGGCCCACAATGAGGGGTCACGCATTATGACCGTGCCAGCCCACAGTGAGGGGGCATGTATTGTTACAGTCCAGCCCACAGTGAGGGGGTATGTATTGTTACAGTGGACCCACAATGAAAACAGTATAATCGGACTAGTTGGCACCAGTTGCTGAGCAATTCCAGAACACCAAATTGTGAGCTTCACAGTGCTATCAATGTAAGCTATCAGTGTAATGTGTTCCATCAGATATATAATTACCCCTCTACAAGAAACACACACACACACAGACAGGGATTACTTTCAGAGTCTTTTCAGCTACAGCATGCATTATCTTCTTCAACTTGGGGGTGGTCCCAAAGGGTTCCACGATCACACAAAGATTAGGTCCAAAATAGCATGAGGTCAATCAGTGAGAAAAAGTGTGTAAGAGAGAGGAAGGGAGAGGGGGGGGGGGGGGGGGGGGGAAAGGGAAGGAGAGAAATAAGAGGAGGAAGAGAGAGAGGAGGGAGAGAGAGAAGAGGGAGGGAGAGGAGGGAGGGAGAGAGGAGGGAAGGAGAGAGAGGAAAGAGAGGAGGGAGTGAGAGAGAGGAGGGAGTGAGAGAGAGGAGGGAGGGAGTGAGAGGAGGGAGGGAGAGAGAGGAGGGAGGGAGTGAGAGGAGGGAGGGAGAGAGAGGAGGGAGGGAGAGAGTGAGAGGAGGAGGGAGGAGAGAGGAGGGAGGGGAGAGAGGGAGGGAGAGGAGGAGTGAGAGGAGGGAGGGCGAGACTGGAGGGAGAGAGGAAGAGAAGAATAGGAGGAGCTTGATGCTAACTAACATGCCACAACATTAGTCAATGCATAACACACCTGAAATCACCAGCAGCAAAGTTGGCCATTGCCAGAGAGAACATGGCCTCCTTCATAGCCTCCCCCATAGCAGTCTTGGTCTGGGGTGAGGGCACAGAGAACAATGGCAAGGGCACACATAAGCCTCGAGGTATGAAGGATTAATAACTTGAAAACATCTTTGCAGTGTTGTTAGCCAAGGACCTACAGTGATACGTGCTTTATAGACACAATCGCAGGTAAGGGACTCCGACTAAATATTGAAGTTCTACGTAGGTCCTCCGCCCATACCCATAACAAGACAAGACATGTGCGAGGAACGCTTAAAATTATGTTTGAAGGAACTATTAAATTTGTCCGTTCGAATGGAATAAGAGTAGAATTTAAAGAATCCATACACCATCAAAGATAACATACACATCATGTTTGTCTTCCAGTGAACAAATTAATTTGCCATGGCTACTGAGTGTCCTCAAAGAACTAGGCAACCAAGAAGAAGTGGCCCACCGCCTAGAAGAATTGGTGAAGAGAAGGCTAATAAGCTTCAAGAAGACTTGTGTGCTGATGGAGGTTTGCTCTTCTGTGAGCATGGTACACACATCGTTGGCTATCAGAGACCTCAACAACAGTCATAGCAACATAAGTTCACACGTGTGCAGTGTGAGGTAAAAATAGTGAAAAATGATAGCCATTGGGGGGGGGGGGGGGGGGGGGGATGAAATTTGCAAGGATCAACTCTGAAAAAGTGAGAATACGTTACTTGATTAATTAAGCGGAGTATTATTTTCTCATTGCACACTGGCTAATGCATTCATTTTACTATCTGACACCACTGGGCTAATTCTACTAGCTGACACCATGTTACACTGGCTAACACTACTATCTGACACCACTGCATCACACTGGCTAATGCTACTAGCTGACACTAGTTAATAATACTAGCTGACAACTACATCACACTGGCTAACACCACTAGCTAATACCATGTTACACTGGCTAACACTACTAGCTGACACTGCTACATTACACTGGCTAATCAGGGTTTCATTTAGGGGGGGGAATCTTCCCCCCCCCCCCTTGGAAATTGTATTATTAAAATTCTTATTGATGTTGATAAGTGCTTGACATCATGCCCCCCCTTAATATCATGCCCCCCCTTAATATCCAGATTCCTCCAGTTGCCCCCCCCCCCCCCCCCCCCCCCCCCCTTTGGACAATTTTCTAAATGAAACCCTGCTAATGCTACTAGCTGACACCACTGCATTATACTGGCTAATGTACTAGCTGATACCACATTACACTGGTTAACACTACTAGCTAATACCATGTTACACTGGTTAACACTACTAGCTAACACTACTACAGTATGTACACAAATAAAGAACTTGGCCTTATTCACAGGTGAAATTTAATATTATTACAATGGCCCTAATAACCAACTTGAATTTCCTTCGTCAGGAGTGATAGAGCATCTATATAGTCGAAACATGGAGAGAGTAAAAATTCAAGTTGATTATTGAGGTCATTGTAATTTCGTATGTCTACTGAGAGTTCATTGAGAGTATACAAAATATATTTAAATGGCAGCATTGAGTTTAGATTTTAGATCATCACCTCAGGGATGATAAGCACGCTTCCCGACATGATGTAATCACACGCACATATATTCCTGCATTGGGCTCAAAGGCAGCTACAAGTTGAAGGCAAAGTATATTGTTTGAAGCATTGCTTCTCTCTCCCTCAGTCAATAGAAGACCAGGTTGAAGACAAGTTAACTCCACCTGTAAACATTTCCACCTCCATTCATAGAGCTTTAGTCCTAGGGAAGGAGGAGAGAAAATGGTCTACCACCTCTTGGTGCCGATGCAAGTGTATAGCTATACACCCATCAGGTTGCAGTATGCATGGGCTTCTTTCGTGGACGAGTTATTGTAGCTACAGTGGGGTTTGTCATAGCTACAGTAGCAAGCCTTGACAAGCAACAAGGAATGACAATGTCCTTTAAAAAAAAAAGTGCCTTCTTCAACGCAGCAAGAACACCCCCCCCCCCCCCTCCCCCCTGCCACCATTTTTTCATTAAAGTTCCCAGCAGCAAAGCACACATGTAGGGTGTTGTAGGTATGTACATAGGCACACTTGAAAAACGGTTCATCCACCTTGGTTGAATTATCATTGCCGTGGCTACATAGCGGTGCAAACACAAAATCTCCCTATACCTGCTCTTTGTGGCAAGGATGATGCAAATGAAAGTTCATGCTGCATGAGTTATATTATATTGCGACAAAGATGGTTTCATTTCCCTGCTACCAAAAAAGGAGCAAGAGGAAGGTAAAGGGTCAACTCCAGGAAACAGGCCAGTGCAACCAAGACAAGTTATTTAATATTCTCACCTCTATGATCTTGCCAAGAATTAGTCTGAACCTGTGAGTAAGTGCATCTGCCTTCTTCTTTAGTAGCCTGTGTCCTTTCTGAGCACCCTTCAAACTGACTTTCATCTGGCTCAAGGCCCTGAAAGAAGAACAACAAACAAAAAATGGCGCATCCCTCAATGGACCAAGCAAGGGTAACCGCTTACATTCTTGAAGGGAACACGTTGAGGATGTCTTTCCCCGACATTGTTAGTTTGCTGTGCCTCGAACTCTTTCTCTCTCAGCAGGTCTTACGACTTCACCACCTCAATTCGTTCTGATAACCACGCCTACTTTTCGACCTCCGCGTACCGAGTACCCGTAACGGAGCTTTCGCCTGACGTAGCCAGTGCAAGTGGGTGTGAAGGTGTTTGCACCAAATCACTACAGTAGTAGAGTACAGGAGGAAGAAGTACAGTATTGTTGCTGTAAAGTTGGAGCCAATTATTTGGAGAAGTTATTGACCTCCTTCGTTGGGTGGACTGGACGGGCTAGGCTACACATCTGAGTCTCTGGCAACTGGCTGGCTCAACGGGCTATCAAAAGTGTTAGTTCTTAGATTAGGTGGTAATATAGTTATCAGGCTTTTTGCATAATGGATAAACTCTGTAGTGTACAACACCCCCATATAGGTTGCATGCAAGGTTTGCATGGCTTATTAGAAGCCTGTTCTCTACTTGAAGTGTTAACTGGTATACATGCAAGGCTTTAAGTCTTAATTCTATGGGCAGTTGTCAGCAGACAAGTGCAGAAACTCTGTGTGATGATGCGGGAATGATTGTTGTACTAGGTGGCCAACACATAAGAATTTGACCTCAATATCTCTATCTCTCTGAATGCCTGTCTACTTTCCTCTCGACTAACAATTTACTCCTAAATAGTTCAAGAAACCAAACCTCTGTGCTAATTTCCCCCTAGATGTTAGCTGAAGATGAGAACTTTGAATGGTATATAATATCTGCAGTTTCTGCCCAGCTCTGCAAGATGATATGATATAGGGTTAAATTAAAAGAGGATATTACTGCAGGTACTCCTGACACCAACACCAGGAACACACACGGGGACAACTTCTTGCCAATAGCCTGATGTTATTTCAATACCTAAGCAGCTGTAATAGTGTGGCTTCTATTGTGGCTTCCATTGTGGCCCTTTGCTTTTGACCAAAGGCCACTTAACCCACTAGAACATAAGTAAAAAGTAAAAGCTACACGGTGCTACAGCTGCCACTCTACTACCTGCTGGCTAGCAACTAGACATTATGTAGTTTTCAATTATTCAATTAGCACAAAAATTACACCTTACAAAATATGTTTACTCCTGGGTGGAGCCCTGTAGCTAGGAGTTACTGCTGTGGCTGTGAAGGCCAATGATTTAATGATTTTGCTGCCACTTTTAATTAATATCTTACTCATCATACTCATCATACAAGGAGAGTATAGACACTTCCTTGAGTCAGTTTTAATATGGGCAGCTTTGTTTGTTTAAACCACCATGGCCAGTAGATGGTAGATGCAGAAGGAGAAGTTTCTTTGGGCAAGCCACTTTGGGATTCCAAGTTCCTCACTCTCACTCAACCAATTAGCACCTCTACTTGGGAGGCTATTAGTCCATAAAGATAAGATTGGAGCTAAAAGTGCTTCGAAAACCTATGTGTCTGGTCTATAATTAGTAGTATTGGCTGGCATTTGTTTGAACGTAACTTTTGTCAGCATATGTGTTGAAAGAGTTGATTTGACCTCTTGACTCCGGTATAGTTTTGAGGGGTCAAATATTCTCAGCCGATAACTATCAGAAAAACTCACAAACACACACGAGGGAATATTTGTGAATTGGAAGGTATGGAGGCATTCTCTGGTCTTCTCAACCACATTCCTCACCTTTAATATTATGATTTGAACTAACCAAGAAAATCATGAATATTATTACCCTTAAAAAAACTATAATATACTCTTTATGGTGTGTGTATATTATATACTTGACTGAAGCTTGACTGAAGCCACTCCTGTTCATGGATGGAATTTAAAGCAGCTACGGCATGGATGTCTAGTATACTACAGGAAGTGTCTGGTATACTACAGGAAGTGTCTGGTATACTACAGGAAGTGTCTAGTATACTACAGGAAGTGTTGTGTGATGTGATTCAAAATTCCACACACTCTAGACCCAATTAGTGTAGATGCAAAGTTTGTAATGTGCCTAAAGCAGGCACCACGGAGCATGTGAGAATAGATTTCTGTTCGGTGCAGAGATGGAAACTTTATGGTGACCAAGCAACAGCAACACTAACCAACCAATCTTGCTGCAAATCTAGTGCCAAGCAGGAAACCTTGTGATGGTCAACATAGAATAGTGTAGAGTTGGCAAGAGCAGGTTGAGGTTGCTTGATTTTTAGCAATGAATTAAGATATACAGATGATGTTGGATATCATAGCCCTTAGCATGGGAGAGGTTATTTAAGTGACACAGATGCTGTTGAATACACCATGCCCTTAGCATGGGAAAGCTCATTTAAGTGATCAGAAGGTGTTGGATACTGCCCTTAGCATGGGAGAGCTCATTTAGGTGATGCAGATGGAACTGGATACCATACCATACCTTTGCAAGGGAGAGCTCATTTAAGTGATGCAGATGGTGCTGGATATCATAGCATGCCTTTGCAAGGGAGAGCTAATTTAAGTGATAGAGATGGTGCTGGATATCATTGCATGCTTTTGCAAGGGAGAGCTCATTTAAGTGATGCAGATGGTGCTGGATATCATAGCATGCCTTTGCAAGGGAGAGCTAATTTAAGTGATAGAGATGGTGCTGGATACCATACCATGCCTTTGCAAGGGAGAGCTCATTTAAGTGATGCAGATGGTGCTGGATATCATACCATGCCCTTGCAAGGGAGAGCTCATTTAAGTGATAAAGATGGTAATTGATACCATAGCATGCCTCAAGGGAGAGCTCATTTAAGTGATAGAGATGGTGCTGGATATCATACCATGCCCTTGCAAGGGAGAGCTCATTTAAGTGATACAGATGGTGCTGGATATCATACCATGCCTTTGCAAGGGAGAGCTCATTTAGGAGATGTTATAAGTTAAAAACAATAAAAAGCTCTTACCTACAAGAGTGAATGTAGATTATTGAACTTATGCAAAGCATGCTGGCTATCTCAGCTGGTCCAAATTCAATTAAGCTCTTACCTAAATGGATTCAATTAGATGCTTTATCAATTAACCTGTGATGCTTTAATGATAATGGGTTTTGATGTTCAAAGCTGTTTTAAACAAATTGGAACACAATTCACTTGTCTTGACTAAGAGAGACTTTTGTCTTTGTTCAGATCAATCCCTGGACACATGTAAGCTAGTATTGCTGAATGATGAGACTCAGTGCCAAGTATTGCCATTGGCTCTGTAACGCTCACCTTGTGACTGGTCTTGGTAGAATTTGCTTGAAAATTGTGGACTTTTTACCTTCAAAGATGACTTCTCATTTTCATTGCGCAATAGCAAATCAATTATCCTTCACTGTCTCTGGTTCTTGTAAGAGTGCAAAGAGGGCCTTGTCTCTGGTTCTTGTAAGAGTGCAAAGAGGGCCTCTTTTTGTCTTTGTCAGAGAATGTACATTAGGGAGAAATAGAAATGAGTGGATTTTTTAAAAATTTTATGGCACAGGTCTTGTCACTGCAGCAGCAATCTTTAAATGGCCTCTGCAAACTGGGCAAAGGTCAGGGTACAGTATATATAGAAGCATAAATACACTACAGTATATATAGAAGCATAAATACACTACAGTATATATAGAAGCATAAATACACTACAGTATATATAGAAGCATAAATACACTACAGTATATATAGAAGCATAAATACACTACAGTATATATAGAAGCATAAATACACTACAGTATATATAGAAGCATAAATACACTACAGTATATATAGAAGCATAAATACACTACAGTATATATAGAAGCATAAATACACTACAGTATATATAGAAGCATAAATACACTACAGTATATATAGAAGCATAAATACACTACAGTATATATAGAAGCATAAATACACTACAGTATATATAGAAGCATAAATACACTACAGTATATATAGAAGCATAAATACACTACAGTATATATAGAAGCAATACAGTATATATAGAAGCATAAATACACTACAGTATATATAGAAGCATAAATATACTACAGTACATATAGAAGCATAAATACACTACAGTATATATATAGAAGCATAAATACACTACAGTATATATAGAAGCATAAATACACTACAGTATATATAGAAGCATAAATACACTACAGTATATATAGAAGCATAAATACACTACAGTATATATAGAAGCATAAATACACTACAGTATATATAGAAGCATAAATATACTACAGTATATATAGAAGCATAAATATACTACAGTATATATAGAAGCATAAATACACTACAGTATATATAGAAGCATAAATACACTACAGTATATATAGAAGCATAAATACACTACAGTATATATAGAAGCATAAATACACTACAGTATATATAGAAGCATAAATACACTACAGTATATATAGAAGCATAAATACACTACAGTATATATAGAAGCATAAATACACTACAGTATATATAGAAGCATAAATACACTACAGTATATATAGAAGCATAAATACACTACAGTATATATAGAAGCATAAATACACTACAGTATATATAGAAGCATAAACACACTACAGTATATATAGAAGCATAAATATACTACAGTATATATAGAAGCATAAATACACTACAGTATATATAGAAGCATAAATACACTACAGTATATATAGAAGCATAAACACACTACAGTATATATAGAAGCATAAATATACTACAGTATATATAGAAGCATAAATACACTACAGTATATATAGAAGCATAAATACACTACAGTATATATAGAAGCATAAATACACTACAGTATATATAGAAGCATAAATACACTACAGTATATATAGAAGCATAAATACACTACAGTATATATAGAAGCATAAATACACTACAGTATATATAGAAGCATAAATACACTACAGTATATATAGAAGCATAAATACACTACAGTATATATAGAAGCATAAATACACTACAGTATATATAGAAGCATAAATACACTACAGTATATATAGAAGCATAAATACACTACAGTATATATAGAAGCATAAATACACTACAGTATATATAGAAGCAGTACATATAGAAGTAATGACTGACAGCTGCTCATAGAAAGCATCGTGAATATTTCATGCTTTGTTTGCACATGCTCAGTGTGTACCATCACTACCACAGTGTGGTAGGTGGAGCCATTATTGCCTGTAATGGGAGCAGAATAGCTCTGCAGATCTGGCATGGCTGTTGCTGGGTAGGGAAGGAGAGGAGCACTAACGTATAGGCAGTGGTTAAAGATGTCCTCCCAGCACTCCTATCCCTGCAGGCTCTGTGACCTTGTATACCCCATTCAGTTATGAAGTGAGGTCGGAAGTCAGGTTATTACAAATTCAGAAGTGAGGTCAGAGGTCAAGTTACAGGGTCAGCAGGAGCATTAACCATATAGATGTGAATGGGAGGAGCTACAATTGCCTCTGATTAGGGAGATTCTTTTTGCAAGCCTCGCCTGATGGTTGAGTGGATCAATTAAAGCGATGGTACTAAATCACTATAAGACTTTGGTGGTGAGACCAGGGTACAAAGGTCATGGTTCTATCGATTAGACAAACATATATTTATATTTATAATATACATATGTATTTATAATATTTATATGTAAGCTTGCAGACAACTTGATTAATTTCCTGCTTAGGGGTAACTAATACACATGTATAACTAAATCATACCTAAATCACTTGTATTAATACTATACCTAAATCACTATATTAATGCTGTACCTAAATCACTGTATTAATACTATATCTAAATCACTTGTATTAATACTATATCTAAATCACTTGTATTAATACTATACCTAAATCACTGTATTAATACTATATCTAAATCACTTGTATTAATGTCATACCTAAATCACTTGTATAATATTATACCTAAATCACTCGAATTAATACTATACTTAAATCACTTTATTAATACCGTACCTAAATCACTGTATTAATACTATACCTAAATCACTAATCACTTGTATTAATACTATATCTAAATCACTTATATTAATACCTAAATCACTTGTATTAAAACTATACCTAAATCACTGTATTAATACTATACCTAAATCACTTGTATTAATGTCATACCTAAATCACTTGTATAATATTATACCTAAATCACTCGAATTAATACTATATATACCTAAATCACTTTATTAATACCGTACCTAAATCACTTGAATTAATACTATACCTAAATCACTGTATTAATACTATACCTAAATCACTTGTACTATACCTAAATCACTTATATTAAAAAGGGGTATATAGGTGAAGTAGAGGAACTGAATCTAATGATCGATTGCAAGGTTTGAGTGAAAATGTAAAGGGGATGACAATTTCCCTTGGCTGAGCCTCCCCCAACTCTAAATTAGAACCCTCCCTTGTCCCATCCTCCCCCTTAAAATGTTGAGGTGGGGGGCGTGGTTTGTAGCATAGCTCATGAATATGATCATTGCATGATTAACGACATCACAATAACTTCACAGTTATGGAGCTGGCAGTTAAATAATGACTACCAAGTTGCTTTCAGCGGTAAAATAAACTAGGATTTGATGATGTAATAATTCATGGTAAGGGACGTTGAGCACACTAGATAGAGAGGGGCCGATTGTTTGCCAGGAGGATTATTTTAGACGTTTCATCATCATTCCTGATGAAGGCTAGAGCATCTGGTTGAAACGTCGAGTGAGTAAAATTCATTGTAATTTTATAATGTCATGGAGGGTCAGTTATTCGCCGTGCATTTTGGATGGTCACCTTGTCAGTATCGGAATGCATAAGAAACCAATTTCAATTTGCCATACGATCATCACTCGACTCCAGCAGTTGAATGACATACTTCTACTCATATATAAATTCATTAATTACTTCCACAGATGTATGCTTTGATCTTGGTTTTGACCAACGCATTCAAGTGGGAGAGAAAATGAGAAGATTGGGAGAGAGGGGAGAGGATGCACACTTGTATTAGTTTGTTCTTAAGAATATGTTTGTCCGTGTCGGTTCCCCATCACTTACCATGAGTCTCTACGCTGTTGTGCGGCAGGTGTGGCCATGTCAGCTCATCCTGCAAGCCATCACAAGTGCTTGAAGACGGAGCCTCAGCACCTACCAGCTTCAGGGACAAGTACCGAGCACCTGGTCGCCAGCACGGGAAGATGGATAGAGGTAAGCTGGGCCGAGGACTAGGGCTAGAGACTGTGCAAGAGGTTTGCTAGGTCTGGGTTCGAGGGGGAAAGGATAGGTTCCCTTTTTTTCATGAATGGGTCCATGCTAGACATGGTGTTCATGAGAGAAATTGCAAGATAAAAGTTGAGAGTCGTTTGTGTTTCTGTGTATATACATTTTTATGACGTTTGAACGAGTAGTGATGTATATCTTGCACTGTTGTTCTCTATGGATGTGCAAAGCACGTTCTTCTTACCTTGTTCTGCTATGCTGCAAGGCCAGGCTACTTTCCCAAAATCAATATTACGCATAGATTGCTTATTCATAATAACATTACAATAATCAACTTGAAATTGTGTTCTCTCAACGTTTCGACTAGTTGCATTGAATGAATGTTATGCTGCATTACTGCCAAGCATGAATTAACATGCTGCATTAGTTTGTGGAATGAATCATTACACTGCATTAGCACCTAGCAAATCATTATACTGATTAGCATTTAGCATAAATCATTATGCTGCATTAGCACCTAGAAAATCATTATGCAATCATTATGCTGATTGGCACCTAGCATAAATTGTTATGCTGATTAACACCTAGCATATATCATTATGCTGCATTAGCTAATGCACTAGCATAAATCACTATTATGCTGCATTAGCACCTAGCATAAATCATCATTATGCTGCATTATCACCTAGCATGATGATGCATTATCACCTAGCATAAATCATCATTGTGCTGATTAGCACCTAGCATAAATTGTTGTCACTGCATTAGCACCTATCATTATGCTGCATTAGCACCTTGAGTGCATTAGCACCTAGAGTGTAAATGTTTGAGGATGAAATAAGTATTTGAATGTCCTTTGAGAGCACGTGCATGTTCCTGCATGTGCATGTTTCCTGCATGTGCATGTTTCCTGCATGTGCATGTTTCCTGCAAGTGCATGTTTCCTGCATGTGCATGTTTCTAGCATGTGTATGTTTCCTGTATGTGCATGTTTCCTGAATGTGCATGTTCCTGCATGTGCATGTTCCTGCATGTGCATGTTTCCTGCATGTGCATGTTCCTGCATGTGCATGTTTCCTGCATGTGTGTTTCCTGCATGTGCATGTTTCCAGCATGTTCCTGCATGTGCATGTTTCCTGAATGTGTGTTTCCTGCATGTGCATGTACCTGCATGTGCATGTTTCCTGCACGTACATGTTCCTGCATGGGCATGTTTCCTGCATGTGTATGTTTTCTGCATGTGCATGTTTCCTGCATGTGCATGTTTCCTGTGTGGTGCATGTTTCCTGCATGTGCATGTTTCCTGCATGTACATGTTCCTGCATATGCTTGTTTCCTGCATGTGCATGTTCCTGCATGTTCCTGCATGTGCATGTTCCCGTTCCTGCATGTGCACGTTTCCTGCATGTGCATGTTTCCTGCATGTGCATGTTTCCTGCATGTACAGGGCATGAGTCTCATACATTATCATTGGAGGGGACCAAATGGCAACATTCACAAATTCCTCGATTCATTGAAATGTCCGACACTTGGTGTTTCCCACCTTCCCTCCGAGGAAAATTACTGCATCTTTACAAAACACTCAAAACACTTAAAACCAGCAAACAACGGAATCCAGTCACCTCACTTGTTACTTAGTGACTGACTGACTGACTGTGCCTAGGTCTTAGTTACACTGCATTACACTGCATTATACTGCATTACACTGCATTACACTGCATTATACTGCATTACACTGCATTACACTGCATTATACTGCATTTTCCCTGGTATGAATTATTTATACACTGTGTTGCACTTATTCGTCTGGTGTGAACGTCTGGTGTGAATCGTTTTATTCTTAGTTACACTGCATGACGCTGAACGCAGACGCATAGACCAGGCATTTATTTGTTGTTGTTGTTATTGTGGTGGTGGCTGTGGGGTGCTTAGTGTGGTAGTGATGGTGGTGGTGGTGATGGTGGTGGTGGTGGTGATGGCAGTGGTGATGCAGTGGTGATGGGAGTGTGGTGGTGGTGATGGTAGTAAGGTGGTGGTGGTGGTGATGGTGGTGATGGTAGTATGGTGGTGGTGGTGGTGGTGGTGGTGATGGTAGTGGTGATGGTAGTGATGGTGATGGTGATGGTAGTATGGTGGTGGTGGTGGTGGTGGTGATGGTGATGGTGGTGGTGGTGGTGGTGATGGTGGTGATGGTGGTGGTGGTGATGGTGATGGTAGTATGGTGGTGATGGTGATGGCAGTGTGATGGTGATGGTAGTGTGGTGGTGGTGGTGATGGTAGCGATGGTGATGGTAGTGTGGTGGTGGTGGTGATGGCAGTGTGATGGTGATGGTAGTGTGGTGGTGGTGGTGGTGGCAGTGTGATGGTGATGGTAGTGTGGTGGTGGTGGTGATGGCAGTGTGATGGTGATGGTAGTGTGGTGGTGGTGGTGATGGCAGTGTGATGGTGATGGTAGTGTGGTGGTGGTGGTGATGGAGTGAGGTGACCATCTCCTATGAATAAGTACAATACTTCTGACATATATACTTCCATAATGTAAGTGTCTAGCATTATTATTATTATTATTATTATTATTATTATTATTATTATTATTATTATTATTGATGCAACACACACATACAGGTGTTAATAGTAGTATGAGGCATGAGGAGGGGGGAGGGAGGGGAGGTGAGTGCGGTGGAGGGGAGGGGAGGGGAGGGGAGGGGAGGGGGTGGAGGGGAGAAAAGGGGAAGTGGAGTTCTCTGTCCAGGCTGAGGCAGATCTGGAACCTCTCTGGTGCACTGTTCGGCAACATCTATTAGTAGGCTTCTTTTGAGTAGAAGTGCAGAGTTATTTGGGAGAGATCAGAGCCAGTCTCTGGCAGAGGTCATAGTCCACTTGTGAGCCGGTCTCTGGCAGAGGTCATAGTCCACTTGTGAGCCAGTCTCTGGCAGAGGTCATAGTCCACTTGTGAGCCAGTCTCTGGTGGAGATCATGGCCATCCACTTGTGAGCCAGTCTCTGGCAGAGGTCATAGTCCACTTGTGAGCCAGTCTCTGGCAGAGGTCATAGTCCACTTGTGAGCCGGTCTCTGGCAGAGGTCATAGTCCACTTGTGAGCCAGTCTCTGGCAGAAGTCATAGTCCACTTGTGAGCCAGTCTCTGGCAGAAGTCATAGTCCACTTGTGAGCCAGTCTCTGGCAGAGGTCATGGCAGTGAACTTATGCACTTCTGGCAGCATATTGTACCAAAAAACACATTATACAAAATCTGCATAATTGGGGGTGCTAATTAGGACACTGGCATGAACCAAGTATTTGAACAGGAAGTAACAATGGAAGGGTGTTGACGAAAAAGAGCAAGGGCTAGGGCTGGGGGTTAGGGCTATGGCGAGGGTTGGGGCTAGGGTGAGGGCTAGGGCTACCTAGGCCAGTGTTAGGCCTTGGCTGATTCTGTGCTAACAGTACAGAAACTAAATCCATTGTGTTTTAAATTTTCAACAGATTGAGAATCTGCCACTTAGCTCAAGCTCAGAGCAATGGCATGTGCAGTGAGGTAATGCTGCGTTACGCACTGCGTCTGAATGTAGGTGTGCTTAGGGGGGATGCTAGCTGAGGTAATGCTGCGTTACGCACTGCGTCTGAATGTAGGTGTGCTTAGGGGGGATGCTAGCTGAGGTAATGCTGCATTACACACTGCGTCTGAATGTAGGAGTGCTTGGGGGGATGCCAGCTGAGGTAATGCTGCATTACGCACTGCGTCTGAATGTAGGAGTGCTTAGGGGGGATGCTAGCTGAGGTAACGCTGCGTTATGCACTGCATCTGAATGTAGGAGTGCTTGGGGGGATGCTAGCTGAGGTAATGCTGCGTTACGCACTGCGTCTGAATGTAGGAGTGCTTAGGGGGGATGCTAGCTGAGGTAACGCTGCGTTATGCACTGCATCTGAATGTAGGAGTGCTTGGGGGGATGCTAGCTGAGGTAATGCTGCGTTACGCACTGCATCTGAATGTAGGAGTGCTTAGGGGGATGCTAGCTGAACGCTGCGTTATGCACTGTGTCTGAATGTAGGAGTGCTTAGGGGGGATGCTAGCTGAGGTAATGCCCCATCGTCTGAATGTAGGAGTGCTTGGGGGGATGCTAGCTGAGGTAATGCCCCATCGTCTGAATGTAGGAGTGCTTAGAGGTGATTAGCTGCACAAGTGAGAGATATGACGTGCACTATTTGACTGGTTTGGTCTGGAGAGTGTCAATATGTGGAGTTCATAAATATTGTATTATTAGATTAACTACCGCTTGGTACTGCCCAGTCCTTGTCTCGGCATTTTGGTTCCAAGACAACAAACTGAAAACTAAACTGGTTAAAAATTAAATATGGAATCAGGAATGCGCTAATGTCGTTAGCAAGCATTGGTGACGGGACTAGCGTTCCTGTTTATGAGCAACAAGGCTGCATTAAGGACACCATCCTCACCTCCTCCTCCCAGAGAATTGAGAATTGCTCTGTGGAATGTGTTTGTGTTGCAGGACCTGCAGTGTCGATGATCCTTTACCATATTCTAAATGCCAGGTGTGAGGCATGCACACACACACACACACACAAAGAACTTACACACACTCACAGAACACACACACACACACACTCACAACATACACATACACACACACACACAAGCTAAAGCTAACTTTGGTAGCCTCTTGGCATCAGGTGTGTGCAATATATCTCCAGTGTGCCTTGTACCACTTGACATGTTGACATGACATGTTGACATGTTTATTAGACCAGCAAAGTAACTAATAGCTTTCAGCCACATATCTATCTCTCCCATAATTTGATAACATACGTCCATGCGTAGTAAATTAGAATAAGAATGCTGCAAATGTTCTAATGATTATATACACACCTTCTCGATTTACAAAACATGAAAAATTGGTAAAGGTCATCACAAGTAAATCAGCAGCTCAAGCTACACTGTTTGAAGTGTTATAGCTCTAGACAATACAAAGATTCTGGGGGAAACAAGAATTTACCAAAGTAGACCATAAATATATAAGACCCTTTACCTATTGACCCTTTACCTATTTATAAGAATGAATGCCAAGAATAGTCACCCCTCTGTTTCTATACTAATATTTAATATTATAGTCAAACAGCTTACAAGAATTTATTCGAGGCAACTCCTCGACTATCCAACCTTAGCGAATGTTTTTCTTCGCCGTACATGTACGCAGATATTACAAGTAGTTATCTGTTTCTGTCAAAGGCCCATGCTGTAGACTGTCGTCACAAGAGTAAGCTTCTCAACTTCTGACTCAGCTCCACTAGTTTCCATTTTGTACACACAACCGTGTTTATTGTGTTTATTGTGTTAATGATCTTTGCCTATTTACTGAAAAATGAGTTGCTGCATGGATGGATGGATAGATAGATAGATAGATAGATACATAGATAAATAGATTATTGATTGTTGATTGATTGATAGGTAGATAGGTAGGTAGAGGGAGGAAGTACAACTTTGACATAACTCTTGCAATGTTTTTAAGGCACACTTAATTTTGGCTGTCCTTGCCCACTCCTACTAAAGCTACACATGAACTGTGTAAGTTTGAGAGCTCTCGGCTGCTCCATTATGAAGTTACGATACTTTTCATGTGCACTGTGACAATCAAAACAACACTACAAAAAGACAGAGAAAATGGGAAGAACAGCATTTTCCAGCCAAGTATCTCGGCAACTCCACCCCCCTGAAATTCAAACTACATCCAAAATGAAGCCTATTGCAAGGCGGGGGTTGTCGTCAATACCTCGCAGCAAGGCGGATGTTATCGCCAATGCCTCGCGGCACATAGAGCTTCAAACTTTTCCCACACAAGGACTGATCTGGAAAGGAAGTGAGGAAGAATGCTCAGGTTCACCTAATTGGAAGCCGCACTTCTGCACGTGTACAACAACAGCAAGGCAGCTGCAGGAAGGTGTGCGTGAGGCGTGTGTCCAGAGAATGTAAGAGTAATTAATGGCTTCCTGCATACCACAAGGCTGGAATTCCTAAGAGTCTTTTATGATATCATGAACTCACAAACTAAGTCTTAAAAATCAATATACTGAAAGAGTTATAGCCAGCTACTTGTGGGTTAAAATCATTAATGAGGGTGTGGTTATCCATCAAGGGAAAGGGGTGGGGGGGAGTGCAGAGGTCTTCTCAGGACATTGTGATAGGATATCTTTCCATAACATGCTACTGGTCTGGTGATGACTCCATTTGAGGGTCCTCTGTCACCTGACGCTTGTACTGTAGAGACTGCAATTAAGAATCCAATTTATGTTAGTGCATGCTCGGAGTACAGAGGCGGGGCTTATGTTAGTGCATGCTCGGAGTGCAGAGGCGGGGCTTATGTTAGTGCATGCTCGGAGTGCAGAGGCGTGGCTTATGTTAGTGCATGCTCGGAGTACAGAGGCGTGGCTTATGTTAGTGCATGCTCGGAGTGCATAGGCGTGGCTTATGTTAGTGCATGCTCGGAGTGCAGAGGCGTGGCTTATGTTAGTGCATGCTCGGAGTGCAGAGGCGGGGCTTATGTTAGTGCATGCTCGGAGTGCAGAGGCGTGGCTTATGTTAGTGCATGCTCGGAGTGCAGAGGCGTGGTTTATGTTAGTGCATGCTCGGAGTGCAGAGGCGTGGCTTATGTTAGTGCATGCTCGGAGTGCAGAGGCGTGGCTTATGTTAGTGCATGCTCGGAGTGCAGAGGTGGGGCTTATGTTCTTGCATTAGAAATACCCACCCAATACCAACAGTGTGTGGATAATTGTGACCAGCTTTAAACTTGGGTTGATTATAAGCAGCTATCTTTATGATTTTGTGCTAAGACTGTTAAATTAGTAGCTTTTTATCACTTTCAAACAACTTTTACTTTTTATTAATTTGTTTCTCCAAAAATTTGTGCACAGCAAAATATATTTCATCTTAACGTTGTGATGCTGGCTGGCACCTTCTTGGTAACGCATCCTTTACAGCCTGAACCTCGTATCAAATAGAATGGCTCTCCTTGGACCACATCTCGTCACCTCTGCAATAATAATGCACATTCTTAACCTGGCTGTAGTTAAAGTCGATTGCTTCTGGCTTGCTAGATAGACATTTCTTCAACATGTTTTAGAAGGAGCTTGCTCCTTCCTCTGTTGCTATGGATACTTGGAGATAAATATATATATATTTGGATCCCTGATGCTCGAGGCATTATACTGCTGCCACGTCCATTATGGAAATTCAGTCAAATTAGATTATTTCTAGAAGGCATGGAAACCAAAACTGCTGCTGAGAGTTGTGGCACATTCCTGAATACTTCCTTTTTGTCCCTCCCAATCTTTGCATGTATTTTGATCAGCTTGAGTGTGAGGGTGTGTGATTGGGAGAGAGAATTTACCGTGGCTATTGGTACATACTCTTATATAGTGGACCTCTAAAACGAGCTGATATCTCAGCTAAAACTGACACACTGGCGACGTCTTAGCTTCCTAAGTGGCCACTGCTATTAGCTCCAAAGAGACTTCCAGTGTGCCTTGAATGCTTCGCTAAGCTAACTAACTGGCAGCACCAAAATAAGGTTTTAAAAAACAACAACAGTAGTGGAACACTCTTGGAGTTCATCTCCGAGGGCCATTCATGTCTCACTCTCCCCCTTGAGTATCTGGCCTACAACAGGACCATGTGTAACTATCTGGCCTACAACAGGAACATGTGTAACTATCTGGCCTACAACTGGACCATGTGTAACTATCTGGCCTACAATAGGGCCATGTGTAACTATCTGGCCTACAACAGGACCATATGTAACTATCTGGCCTACAACAGCACCATGTGTAACTATCTGGCCTACAACAGGACCATGTGTAACTATCTGGCCTACAACAGGACCATGTGTAACTATCTGGCCTACAACAGGGCCATGTGTAACTATCTGGCCTACAACAGGACCATATGTAACTATCTGGCCTACAACAGGACCATGTGTAACTATCTGGCCTACAACAGGGCCATGTGTAACTATCTGGCCTACAACAGGACCATATGTAACTATCTGGCCTACAACAGCACCATGTGTAACTATCTGGCCTACAACAGGACCATGTGTAACTATCTGGCCTACAACAGGACCATATGTAACTATCTGGCCTACAACAGGACCATATGTAACTATCTGGCCTACAACAGGACCATATGTAACTATCTGGCCTACAACAGGACCATGTGTAACTATCTGGCCTACAACAGGGCCATGTGTAACTATCTGGCCTACAACAGGGCCATGTGTAACTATCTGGCCTACAACAGTACCATATGTAACTATCTGGCCTACAACAGGGCCATGTGTAACTATCTGGCTTACAACAGGGCCATGTGTAACTATATGGCCTACAACAGGACCATGTGTAACTATCTGGCCTACAACAGGAACATGTGTAACTATCTGGCCTACAACAGGAACATGTGTAACTATCTGGCCTACAACAGGACCATGTGTAGCTATCTGGCCTACAACAGGACCATGTGTAACTATCTGGTCTACAACAGGGCCATGTGTAACTATCTGGCCTACAACAGGAACATGTGTAACTATCTGGCCTACAACAGGACCATATGTAACTATCTGGCCTACAACAGGACCATATGTAACTATCTGGCCTACAACAGGACCATATGTAACTATCTGGCCTACAACAGGACCATGTGTAGCTATCTGGCCTACAACAGGACATGTGTAACTATCTGGCCTACAACAGGACCATGTGTAACTATCTGGCCTACAACAGGGCCATGTGTAACTATCTGGCCTACAACAGGGCCATGTGTAACTATCTGGCCTACAACAGGGCCATGTGTAACTATCTGGCCTACAACAGGACCATATTTAACTATCTGGCCTACAACAGGAACATGTGTAACTATCTGGCCTACAACAGGACCATGTGTAACTATCTGGCCTACAACAGGACCATCTGGCCTACAATAGGGCCATGAGTAACTATCTGGCCTACAACAGGACCATGTGTCACTATCTGGTCTACAACAGGGCCATGTGTAGCTATCTGGCCTACAACAGGACCATCTGGCCTACAATAGGGCCATGTGTAACTATCTGGCCTACAACAGGACCATGTGTAACTATCTGGCCTACAACAGGAACATGTGTAACTATCTGGCCTACAACAGGACCATCTGGCCTACAACAGGGCCATGTGTAACTATCTGGCCTACAACAGGACCATATGTAACTATCTGGCCTACAACAGGACCATATGTAACTATCTGGCCTACAACAGGACCATATGTAACTATCTGGCCTACAACAGCACCATGTGTAACTATCTGGCCTACAACAGGACCATATGTAACTATCTGGCCTACAACAGGACCATATGTAACTATCTGGCCTACAACAGGACCATATGTAACTATCTGGCCTATAACAGCACCATGTGTAACAGGACCATATGTAACTATCTGGCCTACAATAGGGCCATGTGTAACTATCTGGCCTACAACAGGACCATATGTAACCATCTGGCCTACAATAGGGCCATGTGTAACTATCTGGCCTACAACAGGACCATGTGTAACTATCTGGCCTACAATAGGGCCATATGTAACTATCTGGCCTACAATAGGACCATGTGTAACTATCTGGCCTACAATAGGGCCATATGTAACTATCTGGCCTACAATAGGGCCATGTGTAACTATCTGGCCTACAACAGGACCATATGTAACCATCTGGCCTACAATAGGGCCATGTGTAACTATCTGGCCTACAACAGGACCATGTGTAACTATCTGGCCTACAATAGGGCCATATGTAACTATCTGGCCTACAATAGGGCCATGTGTAACTATCTGGCCTACAACAGGACCATATGTAACCATCTGGCCTACAATAGGGCCATGTGTAACTATTATAGTGCAAGAAGATTCCATATTGTCATCGCCTTAAGGACGTATCTATTGCTGCGAAAATACATGTTGGTAAGGGGTCATCAGATGGAATATTTTCCCCGCGACATAAGCCAGCTTATGTTTGTTTGAGTGCAAATAACTGATGCCAGGTGATTTGCTGATGAGTGTCTTCAAAGAAAGAGTTGAGCCAAAGCAAGCACTCTACAACAATATATCATGATGTGTACACACTCTTGAGCAATTGACGTGGGGTAGAATTGATCTGCTATGTTTGGAGTTCTTCTGAGCAACTCTTGCCAAGTCCTTGAGGGAGGCTGTAGCCTATTGTCCAAGAGGTTGACTCTGTTAACAATACAACAGCAATAACAACAAGATGGCATGTGCAGACTTGTGTAGTGCACGACAAGAAGGAATGGGGGGCACCTTGGTTTGTGGAGTTCTCCCCTGTTGCAATGGTGAATAGAGATGTGAAAGAACAAATCAATAACAATATGAGTAAAGCCATTACCAGTTGATGATCCTTTACCATCTGGTTTAGACAGGTCATGCATTCCAATCTCCTGTCACACTCTCACACCAGATGTTGATGTTCAAGTATCTCAATATCCTCACATACATACACAAGTGTGCGATATATATCTATATACAGAGGACCCAGGGAGGGTGAGGTGGTGAGGTTACTGGTTACTTAACCCTTTCACTGGCAGATTTACGGAGGACTTTTTACAAAAATTGACACAATTTCACATTTTTTTATTTATAGAGGACCACATGAAGATAAGTACCCAACAACTATATATCAGGTGATAGCTGATGCATGAAGGGACGTTATGTTAAATTTTAGTTGCTTAGCAACAAACCACAGATATGTGAATATTGTTATAAGAGACAGGAAGTAAAATAAAAGGGTTTATATCGGGTTTATATCATCTCAATTTCATATTACACATGAAACCAGCAATGTTAGCTGGTCAACTTTTGGTCAACAACAACAACTGTTTGTCAACAACAATTTTTTGGTTGATTATAACAAACCACAAAGATGTGAATATCATTATAGGTTGATAAAGGCTATTTCAGCTCGGTTTCATACAGAATGAAATCAGCTAGTCAACGTTACTATTTGTCAAAAAAAAAATTTGGTCAATTATAACAAATCACAAAGATGTGAAAATCATAACAAAGAGGAAGAGTAAGGGCTAGGGTCAATAGTACTGAAAATGAAATAAAAGTATGTGCAAAGTGTGCATAACATAATTATAAATAAATATAGATAAAAAATAAAAGGGCAATGCCCTTGGCACTGTGAAGGTCTGCATGTTCAGCATAACTCAGACAAACACATAGTGCTACATTATAAAATATATATATATATATATAAATAATAACCTCTCCTCCAACCCTGTCTTCTCCTCTGCTGCTTCCTCATCCTCCTCCAGCTCCATGAGTGAAACTACCTTCCCAGGAGAAATAGTTCTTATTATTATGCTAGTTACTAGGCTTTACTATACAACTCTTATCTATTCTTACCTTGGGGGAAGTCTTCATGACCATCGCTATCGTCTGAAGCTTCGCTTGGCAGAGTAGGGCGATCTATACTTTGAAAACTTGCTTCGTGGGCGGTGCCAACAGCTTCTGTTATAGCTGCCATAGCATCACCGTCAACTACGCCACTTCCCAGGTAAGCACAGGCACCTTCTTTCTCTTCTTCACTAACGCCAATCTCGGACAGGCCGAAGTCATCCAGTCTAACGCTTCGTCTCTACTAAAGCGGGTCGTTCTTCGAGACCGGGAATTAACCGGAAGTGATATTTGCTGGAACGTTTACTTCCCTTTCCTCATTCCGTATTTTCCAGATATTTTGGGGTATATTAGAGGCATGCTTTAGGCATATTCGTGCAAATTTTGAAGTTAATACAGCAAACGGTTAATTTTTTACGAATTTTTTCGTCACAGTTAATCCGTTTTCGCGACTTAAGTCGCTTATGCCAGTGAGAGGGTTAACAGGGGTAATGAAATGGGCAGGATTTTGGGCCCATAGGCCCACCACTCTCATGCCATACCTCTAATCTTTACTTTTGTTCTCAATGGCTGCTCATGCAGAGGACACAGGGAAGGTTGCGGTGGATAGGGCTAACTCGTAGGGGGCCGACATGAGGCTTGTAGGGCCCTTAACAACCATAATAGTCCACCTAGATACAGGGTTTGCACGTGATATTTTCCTTAGATAAAGTTTGCAGAATCTACGGAGCTCTAAAGTGGTAACCATAAGTGTTTAAAAAAAATGCAAACTGTCCCCCCTATGAACTTAACCTCTATATATATATAGTTTGAGATATATGTACTAGTCTGGTGCATACAATATATATATGTATGTAATATGCATATATACTTGTATATATGTATAAGCGTAGTATTGGTCTACATTATAGAAATAGGTAAAGGGTCTCCTGCCAAATGTTTGTTGGTAGATTCTCTTTCCACTTCTTTCTTGACCTGCCATGTATTTCTTGTCTTGTTTCTAATTGTTGTTATAGTCAAGCAGCCACACCCACAAGGTGTTACTCAGTGTAACACCAGAACTAACCAATCGTAGATGTTATTGTTTGCCATGTTAGTTACTCAAGTAAACACTGCCTAGTATCATACAGACACATGCATTAAATATAAGTAGTAACCAGGGTTTGTTGAAGGTCTGTCCTGTTAACTATCATCACAACAGAAATCTTCTGAGGAAACTTACTCATCACTTCATGGAACAAAAACATGGCAGCTGCTTGCTGACTCAGCTCAACTAGACTCCCTCCCCATTCATTCCACCAGTGCATTTATGACATTGAAACCCTTTACCAAATGTTGGGTTGTTTGGCTGAGTAGAGTAATAATGGTTTAGTGCTGAATCAAGAAATGGTGGAGTTTTTGCAATGCGGTGGACAGTTTGGAGTCTTCTAATAGTCGAATGGCCATATTCTACAAAGTAATGTATGGCCTGGATAAATGGTACTAAATTAAGAAGCAGGTTCATTGTTGCAATGCATTGGATAGTTTGGAGTTCTCTGGTAGTAAAATCATATTATGAACAGATACTATACGCAATGTGGTGAAAAAAGTAGATAGATAGATTTAATGGTTTTCGAGGCTGTATCTTCGCGAGGCATGTTCGAAGTATTTTGTGGGTCAAAATCAGCTGAAGACACCGTTTAGGATACCAAGAAGCTGCCAATGTTAGTTTTAGGTTTTAGACGTGAGATAACATTTTTATTTTTAAATAGGGCAATTGCTACCGCAATCACCAACATTAGTGTCAGGTGTTAGTGACATTAGTGTCAGGCATTGTTGACATCAGTGTCAGGTGTTAGTGACATTAGTGTCAGGTGTCAGTGGCATTAGTATAAGGTGTTAGTGACATTAGTGCCATGTGTTAGTGACATTAGTGTCATGACATTAGTGTCAGGTATTAATGACATTAGTGTCAGGTGTTAGTGACATTAGTGTCAGGTGTTAGTGACATTAGTGTCAGGTGTAAGTGATTCAAACCTTGGGGAAAACTGCAGCCATTATGCAATCATCTGGTTGAACCAAGTGGGACTGGAGTCCAATTCCTGGAGGTTCAGATATTGCAGCTGTTTGTGCTAAGCCAAAGCTGCATTCATTAGACATCAAGAAGATTAGCACTTAGTAACTATTAACAGGAATATAAAATAGGACTATTTAATGCACATCTCCCTAAAGTGCACCAGGGAGGCTTTAACTCTTGCCATTCTGTGTTCAGTGTGTGTGCTTTAGCTTGAACATGCATCTCTGTGAAGTCTGTATCCCTGGCAACAATTTACTCCAATCTTTCAGCCAGGACAATGAAATCCTGAAATAGTCCCGAAACATAAGAGACATGATGCTTGTCCACAAGTATCTGGAAATACATTATGTGGAATATATATAATGTCAATCGCTGCTGGTACTTCCAGCAATCTAGTTTATTCACTAGTGCACATGGGGCTGGCTACATCAGCGAGATGCGATCTCTAAGCAGGAAGGAAAGATAGTCTTCTCCAGAATAACTAGAGTGTGACAAGGCTCCACTTTGGCATGGACACTCAATGAGTTGCTGTATATATGCTTCATGTAGTGCATCAGTTGAGCAGGAATGTGGTTTCTATATCTCTCGCTCTCATTGGGTCCAATGTTGTGATTTCACACATGACCTGTGCCGCATAACTGGAAATTAATGGCCACCTTCCCCTAGCATTCAGTGTCCGACTTATAGATTTCATTTGGCAAGGGTTGCTAAGCAATAATAACCACACTAAGACAATAACAGCGACACTAATGAAGGTAATAGTGATGATGATAATAATAACTATTTTATGCCAATGGTTCAGTTGCGCTGTTTTGGTGTTCTCCATGGAAAGGTAAGCGAGAATGAGGAAGAGACAAATGGACCCGGGGACCCAACCATTTTTTTTTTTATTACAAATTCTAACAAACTTTGTGTTTACGACTTTAGAGCTCCATAGCTTCTGCACACTTTACTGTATGGACTTGATATATCAGGGGGGTAGGAAGCAAATTTTAAGTGGGGGGGGGGCATTCTAAGCCACAATGACTAGAGGAAGTCACACCTACAACATACCCACGCTTATGGAAGTTCCGAACAAACAGTGAATAGAATATAATAGAATAGTATAAGAATGTGAGTTCACACATCTGATTGTAAAAATGATTGTAAAAATGTACCAAAAATATTTTCCCTGTGGTGTAATTGTCTAACAAATTCATTGCCAATGTCTATTAAGTCCAGTTGATCAGTGTACTCTTTGTGTACTGATAATATCATAACACTGTTGAGCCGGGTCTGGGTCATTGTTGACCTCAAGTAAGACTTTAGATGTCGTAAAGAACTAAATGATCTTTCGAATTTGCCTGAAATTAGTGGGGAGGCCCTGATGTGCTGTTTAATGAGAATGATCGAAAAGTGGGGGGGGGGCATGGCCCCCCCTGCCTCCCCCCTTCCTACCCCCTTGTATATAGCTCAAAAGATAGGTCTCTCTGTGTGCTCTCTTTTAATACTAAGCATTTTTGCATAGGTACAGAGTTGATAATCATAGCCAGAGGGAATGCGGCGAGATCGCCCTCGTGGGTGGGTGGTCTGTGCCTGTGTAGTGTGATGGAGATCATAGTAATGTACGTATGATGTTATGTTCGTATGATGTTAGAGCTTTCATTTCCTGAGGAAATTGGTTTTCAACCTTGTGTGTGACCACCTACTCATGTTTCAGGGCCTGATGAAAACACTTCACCCGCAGAGCATGGCTTCCTCTAGCCACAGGTACCAGAGCATGTTCCAATCAGAAGCCCACACTTGAAGCAACCTTCAAGATATTGACGACCCCCACTTTGGCTGTAGTTAACTTTGGCATAGTTATAGCTATGCAACATTTTTTGTACCAAAAGGGAGCACACAGTGAGACCTGTCTTTAGAGTTACACATTAAGTTCATACAGTGAAGTGTGCAGAATCTATGGAGCTCCAAACTCATACATAGAGCTAATTTAATGTCAAAATCTACCATTTGCATTGGGCATCGTCAACTGACGGTCCTCCTTCAAACATATCACATGTTCTACTATATATATATATGATAGAAATGTATCACATGTTGTGTGTGTGTGTGATGAAATGTATCACATGCTGTGTTTGTGATGATGAAATGTATCACATGTTGTGTGTGAAATGTATCACATGTTGTGTGTGCTTGTGATGAAATGTATCACATGCTGTGTTTGTTTGTTTGTTAGAAATGTACTGGTTATCCTCAAGGGACTAAGACATTCGTGGAGTACCTGGGAGATGGAACATTGCTCTGCATGTAAGCCTACTCAGTTGTTATGCCATACCCATCAATGTTGGTTGATAGAAGCACATCCTATTTGGATGCTTGCTCTTTATAGACTTTCTGACTGTTCCAAAGTTTAAAATATTCTTGAAACAAGCGCAATTAAATCACACCACTATTAGAAACAAGCACGATGAATTCTATTTAAATCACACCATATTAGAAACAAGTATAATGAATTGTATTTAAATCACACCATATTAGAAACAAGTATAATGAATTGCATTTAAATCACACCACTATTAGAAACAAGCACAATGAATTGTATTTAAATCACACCATATTAGAAACAAGTATAATGAATTGTATTTAAATCACCCCACTATTAGAAACAAGTATAATGAATTCCATTTAAATCACCCCACTATTAGAAACAAGCACAATGAATTGTATTTAAATCACACCATATTAGAAACAAGTATAATGAATTGTATTTAAATCACACCACTATTAGAAACAAGCACAATGAATTTAAATCACACCACTATTAGAAACAAGCACAATGATTAAATCACACCACTATTAGAAACAAGCACAATGAATTGTATTTAAATCACACCACTATTAGAAACAAGCACAATTAAATCAAACCACTATTAGAAACAAGCACAATGAATTGTATTTAAATCACACCACTATTAGAAACAAGCACAATGATTAAATCACACCACTATTAGAAACAAGCACAATGAATTGTATTTAAATCACACCACTATTAGAAACAAGCACAATTAAATCAAACCACTATTAGAAACAAGCACAATGAATTGTATTTAAATCACACCACTATTAGAAACAAGCACAATGATTAAATCACACCACTATTAGAAACAAGCACAATGAATTGTATTTAAATCACACCACTATTAGAAACAAGCACAATTAAATCAAACCACTATTAGAAACAAGCACAATGAATTGTATTTAAATCACACCACTATTAGAAACAAGCACAATGATTAAATCACACCACTATTAGAAACAAGCACAATGAATTGTATTTAAATCACATCATATTAGAAACAAGTATAATGAATTGTATTTAAATCACACCACTATTAGAAACAAGCACAATGATTAAATCACACCACTATTAGAAACAAGCACAATGAATTGTATTTAAATCACATCATATTAGAAACAAGTATAATGAATTGTATTTAAATCACACCACTATTAGAAACAAGTATAATGAATTCCATTTAAATCACACCACTATTAGAAACAAGCACAATGAATTGTATTTAAATCACACCACTATTAGAAACAAGCACAATTAAATCAAACCACTATTAGAAACAAGCACAATGAATTGTATTTAAATCACACCACTATTAGAAACAAGCACAATGATTAAATCACACCACTATTAGAAACAAGCACAATGAATTGTATTTAAATCACACCACTATTAGAAACAAGCACAATGAATTGTATTTAAATCACACCACTATTAGAAACAAGCACAATTAAATCACACCACTATTAGAAACAAGCGCAATTAAATCAAACCACTATTAGAAACAAGCACAATGAATTGTATTTAAATCACACCACTATTAGAAACAAGCACAATTAAATCACACCACTATTAGAAACAAACACAATGAATTCTATTTAAATCACACCACTATTTTGTGTTTGTACGATTATTTTCAGCCAACATGAAATGTTTTGTGCGGTTCTCTGCCAGCCACTTCTAGTGTACTTCCAGCCACTTCCTGTGTAGGGGTTGACCTGATGGAGACAAAAGGAACCGAGACCTCACCCATGTGGACCACAACCAGTTAAATTATCGCCAAGATGTCGGCAGCTATGGCTCACCTATTGCGGGGAACTTTGTTTTCCCCTGCCCAATAGGGGGCACTGCTGCAAATATATCGGGATTCACTACCTCTTCGGATGTCTTGAACTTGTGATAATTTTTGTTATGGTGAGATGCATCACCTTTTTCAGCTTCACTGGTTAGCTTTAGAATCTCAACTCAGGAAATAAAGTAGCTTAGAGCTATTCTGAGAAAATGGCCAGTTTCATGCACGTTCAAGAACAGCCTAGAACTGGATTTTTGAATAGTTAGCGTTCTCTTCGAGCAACTTTGTTTTATAAGCACTTTCATAGTCCCTGGACTCGGCATCACTTGCTTCAGTTACGAGCAAACAACCAGAAATGACCCAGAATGAGCATGATCGCTTCTGGCAGTGTCCAGCATCTCTCTCTCTCTCCCTTCAGGCAAGCACATAACTACCTCAAGCCGAATAAGTATCAGCTTGCCGCCGCAGCTAATCTACATGTAGGAGGTGTTGTAACTTGTCGCTGTCCATGTATGCCTCAAGCTTGTTCGTGTACTCTATCTCCACAAGGATTATGAACTGGTAGGTGTGCTTGTACTGGCACATGGAAGCAATTGTTTTACCTTGTTCGTCCTCATTTTCCTTGCAACGGCAAGTGTAGGCACAAGCACTGCGGCAGACAATGTACAGAGTATTATTGGCCTAACAGCACCTTGTCTCCAGCAGCCGGTGAATCAGACTCCTAGCAACACAACTTTGACATGTTATGATGATCTGTCATGACAATTGCGGAGGCAGTCCGGGGACTAATGAATAATTGAATGTGAGGTTTTTCGCAGAGACTATATTTAATTCAGTGCTGCTGGGTAATAGGATGACAGGCACTAGTTAGATTCCTAGAGAGCTCTGCTCATTGCAAAGCTGGGCTTAGGCATTCTGTAGCACAAAGCTGGGCTTAGGCATTCTGTAGCTTGGTTCTCCACAAAGCTGGGCTTAGGCATTCTGTAGCTTGGTTGTCCACAAAGCTGGGCTTAGGCATTCTGTAGCTTGGTTGTCCACAAAGCTGGGCTTAGGCATTCTGCAGCTTGGTTGTCCACAAAGCTGGGCTTAGGCATTCTGTAGCTTGGTTGTCCACAAAGCTGGGCTTAGGCATTCTATAGCTTGGTTGTCCACAAAGCTGGGCTTAGGCATTCTGTAGCTTGGTTCTCCACAAAGCTGGGCTTAGGCATTCTGTAGCTTGGTTGTCCACAAAGCTGAGCTTAGGAATTCTGCAGCTTGGTTGTCCACAAAGCTGGGCTTAGGCATTCTGTAGCTTGATTGTCCACAAAGCTGGGCTTAGGCATTCTGTAGCTTGGTTCTCCACAAAGCTGGGCTTAGGCATTCTGTAGCTTGGTTCTCCACAAAGCTGGGCTTAGGCATTCTGTAGCTTGGTTGTCCACAAAGCTGGGCTTAGGCATTCTGCAGCTTGATTCTCCACAAAGCTTTGGCTTAGGCAGTCTCCAGCTTTGCTTAGGTCAGAGGCACCCACTAGCAGAGTCACCTCATGGTTAAGGCAGCATGAGGCAGCACAAGGCTTAGGAGAGGTTTGGAATCAGAGCCTGAAATAAGTCTAGGTTTGAGGCAAAAAAAGGTGTGGGATGACACATTTTTGGCCATGGATTTCCTTCTCCTCCTCCTTTTTTTGTGAAAGACCAGAAGACCAGAATTGCCATGGATTTTTTGTCTTACTTTACAACACGATATGAACATTGACAATTTGACACGAGATATATATTATTCATGTTGACAGACTTAACACAATTTGTTTTGGTGCAGCTGTTGAAAAGATGAGTTGAAAAGATGAGCTGACTTTCTATATCACTAAAACTGATGTTTCAAACATTGTTATTTTCTTTTCTTCTGCAGACTGATTCAAAACCTGGTTCCAGGGATGATTAGAAAAGTGAACAGAATCAAGAGTCCTTTCGCTTGGAGAGTAAGCAACGCATAAGGCGAGGGTGCGGTTTCGCGTTTTGCGTGGGTGGTTGGGCGGAGCTCATAGAGGTGTCAGACCTGCAGTTTTTAGAGAACGCGGGTTAGAATTGTTGAATAACGAGCTATTTCTGCACCTCCGTTTTGTAGGTGAGTTCTGTGCATGTTGAATAAGTATGGAGCCAGTTTAGCTTCAGTGAGCTAAATAGTTCGTGTGTTGTTAGCTGCAGCAGCTGACTAAATCTGCGGGACAGCATTGCTAGGTCTGCGATACAAACTGCGGGGCTATCAGGCTTAATTTGCCTTTGGTAATGGTGAGCTCAGGTTTGAATGAGTGGTTTGTGAGACAGCATCGCTAGTTGGTGATGTGCATGCTTGGTTTGTCTAAGCTATTGGCTTGTGAGACGACGCCGCTAGCTAGCGAGGTGGCAGACTTTAGCTGTAAGTCTGTGGGACAGTACTGCTTTACTAGGAAGTAGTACTAAGCGCCAAGTTTACAGGGAAGTCCAACAAATTGGCTACATCACTTCCATGTAGATAATGATGTGTTTGTTGTGAGTGAGCTAGCTGGTGGGTTGTGGACTAGTTAGTGTGGTGGGTTGTGGACTAGCTAGTGTGGTGCACTACACAGTGGAAGGGAGGGGAACTAACCTCCTTGCAATTCATTTGGATCTGTCTACAGCTGCTCGCATATTTTAATACGAGAGTAATGTTTTGAAGCTTGATGCCCTTTGTTGCCAAGCTATATTGTGTCTGCAGTGCGAGTCATGCTTTTATGTGGGTAGTGAGCAGTGGGCTTCTGTGGGTGGTGTTTGTGTGAGTAGTGTCCTTGTGCGAGTGGTATGCACTTGAGTAGGTAGTGCACTTGGGTGAGTAGTGTGCTTGAGTAGGTAGTATGCTTGAGTGAGTGGTTGCTTGAGTAAATGGTTGCTTGAGTGAATGGTGTGCTTGAGCGAGTGGTGCTTGTGTGAGGTGTGCTTGTGTGAGAGGTGTGCTTGTGTGAGAGGTGTGCTTGAGTGAGTGGTGCTTGTGTGAGGTGTGCTTGAGTGAGTGGTGCTTGTGTGCTTGTGTGAGAGGTGTGCTTGTGTGAGAGGTGTGCTTGTGTGAGAGGTGTGCTTGTGTGAGAGGTGTGCTTGAGTGAGTGGTGCTTGTGTGAGGTGTGCTTGTGTGAGAGGTGTGCTTGTGTGAGAGGTGTGCTTGTGTGAGAGGTGTGCTTGTGTGAGAGGTGTGCTTGAGTGAGTGGTGCTTGTGTGAGGTGTGCTTGAGTGAGTGGTGCTTGTGTGCTTGTGTGAGAGGTGTGCTTGTGTGAGAGGTGTGCTTGTGTGAGAGGTGTGCTTGTGTGAGAGGTGTGCTTGAGTGAGTGGTGCTTGTGTGAGGTGTGCTTGAGTGAGTGGTGCTTGTGTGCTTGTGTGAGAGGTGTGCTTGTGTGAGAGGTGTGCTTGTGTGAATGGTGTGCTTGTGTGAGTGGTGTGCTTGTGTGAATGGTGTGCTTGATGAGGGTGTGCTTGTGTGAGTGGTGTGCTTCAATAAGTGGTGTACTTGTGTGGGTGGGATGTCCTTGAGCGAGTGGTGTGCTTGAGTGAGTGATGTGAGCAGTGTGCTTGAGTGAGTGGTGTGCTTGAGTGGGTAGTGTACTTGTCTTATGACTCGCACATAAATAAACTTGCTCCAATGACGTCTCTCTCTTGTGATGTATATACTTGGGAGAGGGTGGGGTAGAGTTAGTCCAATACCAGCTCAAGACAGACTCAACACATACAGACACACACACACTGAGAATAACAACAACAACAAGAGTAGCATAGCACATTAACAATCACCAGCGTGACTCACAGTCCACATGTATATATCTGTCACTCACATAGGAGAACATTATATTCTTCTTGTCTGCCTGCTCCAAGCTTGGTCTGAGTGAGGGGCAGTTGTTCTCCGTGGAGGATCTGATTACCACGACCAGCTCCTCGACTGCCACTCTTTATAAAGCTAAAGGGTGAGCTTCAGCTGTATTGATGCATGCACCTGTGTGAGCATGTGTGCATGCATGTGCTCCATGTAGTAAGTGGCCATTGGGATTGGCTGGGTACATGTACCAGTAAGACACTTGTGTACCATAGGCAGAGTCAAGTGGGGGGGGGGGAACAATCAAGATGACCATTGCAGATCACAGTATGAGCTAGAACATAAGTGCAGTTCCAAGAATTTTTCATGGAGCACCCTCCCGCCTACAGTCCAAGAATTATAATAGGGTTCATGAGCACCCTCCCACCCACAATCCAATTATTATAGGGTTCATGAGCACCCTGCCACCTACAGAAGAATTATTATAGGGTTCATGAGCACCCTCCCACCCAGCTGATTTTCAAGGTGGCTGCGTAGCTAAGCACCCATAGATTCTTCCTGCGTGCCATGTACCGTACAGTGTAATGTTCAGTGCGGTGACCGGCAGAAGTGATTGTGATAGAAGGCCTAGCTATCATGTGTTGTATCAGACAGCCACACACTCATATTGTTGCATTCTTGTTCGTGTTTGGTTCAATTCCATTCCTTGTTGGTACTAGTACTCAGTTCCATTCCCCTATTGCTGCTGGTAGCATGCCGGGTTCAGTTCCATTCCTTGTTTGTACTAGTACTCGGTTCCATTCCCTTATTGCTGCTAGGAGCATGCTGGGTTCAGTTCCATTCCTTGTTACTCGGTTCCATTCTCTTCTTGCTGCTAGGAGCATGCCTGATTCAGTTCCATTCCTTGTTACTCGGTTCCATTCCCTTCTTGCTGCTAGGAGCATTCCTGATTCAGTTCCATTCCTTGTTACTCGGTTCCATTCCCTTCTTGCTGCTAGGAACATTCATGATTCAGTTCCATTCCTTGTTACTTGGTTCCATTCCCTTATTGCTGCTAGGAGCATGCCTGATTCAGTTCCATTCCCTTATTGCTGCTAGGAACATGCCTGGTTCAGTTCCATTCCTTGTTACTCAGTTCCATTCCCTTCTTGCTGCTAGGAGCATTCCTGATTCAGTTCCATTCCTTGTTACTCAGTTCCATTCCTTGTTACTCAGTTCCATTCCCTTCTTGCTGCTAGGAACGTGCCTGGTTCAGTTCCATTCCTTGTTACTCAGTTCCATTCTCTTCTTGCTGCTAGGAGCATTCCTGATTCAGTTCCATTCCTTGTTTGTACTAGTACTCGGTTCCATTCCCTTATTGCTGCTAGGAGCATGCTGGGTTCAGTTCCATTCCTTGTTACTCGGTTCCATTCTCTTCTTGCTGCTAGGAGCATGCCTGATTCAGTTCCATTCCTTGTTACTGGGTTCCATTCCCTTCTTGCTGCTAGGAGCATTCCTGATTCAGTTCCATTCCTTGTTACTCTGTTCCATTCCCTTCTTGCTGCTAGGAGCATTCATGATTCAGTTCCATTCCTTGTTACTTGGTTCCATTCCCTTATTGCTGCTAGGAGCATGCCTGATTCAGTTCCATTCCCTTATTGCTGCTAGGAACATGCCTGGTTCAGTTCCATTCCTTGTTACTCAGTTCCATTCCCTTCTTGCTGCTAGGAGCGTTCCTGGTTCAGTTCCATTCCTTGTTACTCAGTTCCATTCCCTTCTTGCTGCTAGGAACGTGCCTGGTTCAGTTCCATTCCTTGTTACTCAGTTCCATTCCCTTCTTGCCAGCATTCCTGATTCAGTTCCATTCCTTGTTACTCAGTTCCATTCCCTTATTGCTGCTAGGAACATGCCTGATTCAGTTCCATTCCTTGTTACTCAGTTCCATTCCCTTCTTGCTGCTAGGAGCATTCCTGATTCAGTTCCATTCCTTGTTACTCAGTTCCATTCCCTTCTTGCTGCTAGGAACGTGCCTGGTTCAGTTCCATTCCTTGTTACTCAGTTCCATTCCCTTCTTGCTGCTAGGAGCATTCCTGATTCAGTTCCATTCCTTGTTACTCAGTTCCATTCCCTTATTGCTGCTAGGAACATGCCTGATTCAGTTCCATTCCTTGTTACTCAGTTCCATTCCCTTCTTTGCTGCCAGGATCAGCTTCCATTCCTTGTTTGTACAAGCAACACATTTGGTTCCATTCTCCTCTAGGCACCAGCCACATACTTGCTTAAATTCCATTCTCATGTTGGCACCTGGGAAGATACTCGGTTCAGTTCCACCCTCCCATTGGTACAGTACTATCATCATACTCAATCCATTGTTGATAGTAAATTACAAAAAGACTCCAACCGTCACCTCCTGACCTGCATCCTATTCAATGACCTTTGATATTCTGTGCTCTTCACATTCAACACTGTCTAAATGGAGCTTGCTAATCTTGACAATGTATTTTATAATTTGTTTCAATGCCATCTTTTATGTGTGCAGAAGCCTGCCAGGCAGTGAACACAGTCGGAGACAGGTAAGTGGAGTGTCTATCTGCACCATAAACTCGTGAATGTCACTTTCATTTGCGGTTAAGCCACACCCATATCATCACCACACTTGGTACCCGGCAGTTGCGGGTACGGCCATCTGACCCTCATCAATAACATTAACTTATTTGCTGTTTACAACTGAGAAGATATGCAGTGCATGAAGTCATTGCTTGTAAACAGTGTGTGTGGCAAGTGGTGTTGTTTTTATAAGGCTTGTTGTCTCTGCTGCTTGTGTGTAGGTCTCTCTGACTCTCTACTACCTAGCACTTCAGTTGGAGTGCAGGCCGGGCTATACTGGTCCGCGGATACAATTAGGCCAGGAAATACATTCAACTCTGCAGGTAATGCTCCTCAAACAATACCTCACCTCTGGTCATGCTATTGTCTTGTGCACAATGAGATTGTGTTTGCTTAGTCTCGACCTAATAAATATCTGATAAAATGTGTTAGAATGTCACATCGGCTTCTGTTTGTTTGTGTGCACACTTTGCTGGGAGTCGTATGCTTCGGGTTCTTATAGAAGCCTCGGAATGGACGCATTCCTTGCATGCCTTGCAAGTAGCTCTCGGCTTGTGACCCCAAGGAATGTGGTGCAGAATTTGTGTTTTCATGGGAACGGCTGATAGCTTTGCAAAAGCAACCCTGTTGAGATTCCGAGGAATCATACGTAGAGATTGTCCTTTTCTTCATTATACGTGGGGAGCCGTGCGGGCAAGCTCGGAGGAGGGGATTCCGTGCACTTGGAGACCGTCATGGGAATGTGTAGATAATCTCCTGTCCTAGGATTCATGGTGGTGATTCACTCGTTCATGCAATCTGTTACAGAACTGATAAATGCTTGCTATTCTACACTCTTGCAATAATTCATGTGAACTTTACCATAGCACTGCATTGATTAATACCCATGGGTCTTCTCTAAGCATCTGCCTCAGTATATTTCCTTAGTATAATTTGTATTGTACATGCTAGACATTTCTCAGGATACTAACTTAGTATATTTTGTAGTATGCATGCTGGACGTATACTATCCATATACTACCAACTTGCACTGTTGTTTGTATATTGTATATTTAATTATTATTTTAAAGTAGCAGAATATTCACGAGACATGTCCTGCTTGGATGTGGCTGGTATGATAAATCAACCAGCCACACTCACTGCACATGTTGTGAGTGTGTGGGTATATATAACACATGACATATGAACCAGCCACACTCATCTATTTCACTGCACATGTTGTGTGTGTGTGGGTGTATATAACACATGACATATGAACCAGCCACACTCATCTATTTCACTGCACATGTGTGTGTGTGTGGGTATATATAACACATGACATATGAACCAGCCACACTCATCTATTTCACTGCACATGTGTGTGTGTGGGGGGGTATATATAACACATGACATATGAACCAGCCACACTCATCCATTTCACTGCACATGCTGTGTGTGTGGGTATATATAACACATGACATATGAACCAGCCACACTCGTCTATTTCACTGCACATGCTGTGTGTGTGGGTATATATAACACATGACATATGAACCAGCCACACTCATCTATTTCACTGCACATGCTGTGTGTGTGGGTATATATAACACATGACATATGAACCAGCCACACTCATCTATTTCACTGCACATGTTGTGTGTGTGGGTATATATAACACATGACATATGAACCAGCCACACTCATCTATTTCACTGCACATGTGTGTGTGTGTGGGTGTATATATAACACATGACATATGAACCAGCCACACTCATCTATTTCACTGCACATGTGTGTGTGTGTGGGTGTATATATAACACATGACATATGAACCAGCCACACTCATCTATTTCACTGCACATGTGTGTGTGGGTATATATAACACATGACATATGAACCAGCCACACTCATCTATTTCACTGCACATGTTGTGAGTGTGTGGGTATATATAACACATGACATATGAACCAGCCACACTCATCTATTTCACTGCACATGTGTGTGTGTGTGGGTATATATAACACATGACATATGAACCAGCCACACTCATCTATTTCACTGCACATGTTGTGAGTGTGTGGGTATATATAACACATGACATATGAACCAGCCACACTCATCTATTTCACTGCACATGTGTGTGTGTGTGGGTATATATAACACATGACATATGAACCAGCCACACTCATCTATTTCACTGCACATGTGAGTGTGTGGGTATATATAACACATGACATATGAACCAGCCACACTCATCTATTTCACTGCACATGTTGTGTGTGTGGGTATATATAACACATGACATATGAACCAGCCACACTCATCTATTTCACTGCACATGTTGTGTGTGTGTGGGTATATATAACACATGACATATGAACCAGCCACACTCATCTATTTCACTGCACATGTGTGTGTGTGTGGGTATATATAAACACATGACATATGAACCAGCCACACTCATCTATTTCACTGCACATGTTGTGTGTGAACACATGACATATGAACCAGCCACACTCATCTATTTCACTGCACATGCTGTGTGTGTGGGTATATATAACACATGACATATGAACCAGCCACACTCATCTATTTCACTGCACATGCTGTGAGTGTGTGGGTATATATAACACATGACATATGAACCAGCCACACTCATCTATTTCACTGCACATGTTGTGTGTGTGTGGGTATATATAACACATGACATATGAACCAGCCACACTCATCTATTTCACTGCACATGTGTGTGTGTGGGTATATATAACACATGACATATGAACCAGCCACACTCATCTATTTCACTGCACATGTTGTGTATGTGAGTATATATAACACATGACATATGAACCAGCCACACTCATCTATTTCACTGCACATGTTGTGTGTGTGGGTATATACAGTATAACACATGACATATGAACCAGCCACACTCATCTATTTCACTGCACATGTGTGTGTGTGTGGGTGTATATATAACACATGACATATGAACCAGCCACACTCATCTATTTCACTGCACATGTTGTGTGTGTGGGTATATATAACACATGACATATGAACCAGCCACACTCATCTATTTCACTGCACATGTGTGTGTGGGTATATATAACACATGACATATGAACCAGCCACACTCATCTATTTCACTGCACATGTTGTGAGTGTGTGGGTATATATAACACATGACATATGAACCAGCCACACTCATCTATTTCACTGCACATGTGTGTGTGTGTGGGTATATATAACACATGACATATGAACCAGCCACACTCATCTATTTCACTGCACATGTTGTGAGTGTGTGGGTATATATAACACATGACATATGAACCAGCCACGCTCATCTATTTCACTGCACATGTGTGTGTGTGTGGGTATATATAACACATGACATATGAACCAGCCACACTCATCTATTTCACTGCACATGTGAGTGTGTGGGTATATATAACACATGACATATGAACCAGCCACACTCATCTATTTCACTGCACATGTTGTGTGTGAAACATGACATGAACCAGCCACACTCATCTATTTCACTGCACATGCTGTGTGTGTGGGTATATATAACACATGACATATGAACCAGCCACACTCATCTATTTCACTGCACATGCTGTGTGTGTGGGTATATATAACACATGACATATGAACCAGCCACACTCATCTATTTCACTGCACATGTTGTGTGTGTGGGTATATATAACACATGACATATGAACCAGCCACACTCATCTATTTCACTGCACATGTGTGTGTGTGTGGGTGTATATATAACACATGACATATGAACCAGCCACACTCATCTATTTCACTGCACATGTGTGTGTGTGTGGGTATATATAACACATGACATATGAACCAGCCACACTCATCTATTTCACTGCACATGTGTGTGTGTGTGGGTATATATAACACATGACATATGAACCAGCCACACTCATCTATTTCACTGCACATGTTGTGAGTGTGTGGGTATATATAACACATGACATATGAACCAGCCACACTCATCTATTTCACTGCACATGTGTGTGTGTGTGGGTATATATAACACATGACATATGAACCAGCCACACTCATCTATTTCACTGCACATGTGAGTGTGTGGGTATATATAACACATGACATATGAACCAGCCACACTCATCTATTTCACTGCACATGTTGTGTGTGTGGGTATATATAACACATGACATATGAACCAGCCACACTCATCTATTTCACTGCACATGTTGTGTGTGTGTGGGTATATATAACACATGACATATGAACCAGCCACACTCATCTATTTCACTGCACATGTGTGTGTGTGTGGGTATATATAAACACATGACATATGAACCAGCCACACTCATCTATTTCACTGCACATGTTGTGTGTGAACACATGACATATGAACCAGCCACACTCATCTATTTCACTGCACATGCTGTGTGTGTGGGTATATATAACACATGACATATGAACCAGCCACACTCATCTATTTCACTGCACATGCTGTGAGTGTGTGGGTATATATAACACATGACATATGAACCAGCCACACTCATCTATTTCACTGCACATGTTGTGTGTGTGTGGGTATATATAACACATGACATATGAACCAGCCACACTCATCTATTTCACTGCACATGTGTGTGTGTGGGTATATATAACACATGACATATGAACCAGCCACACTCATCTATTTCACTGCACATGTTGTGTATGTGAGTATATATAACACATGACATATGAACCAGCCACACTCATCTATTTCACTGCACATGTTGTGTGTGTGGGTATATACAGTATAACACATGACATATGAACCAGCCACACTCATCTATTTCACTGCACATGTGTGTGTGTGTGGGTGTATATATAACACATGACATATGAACCAGCCACACTCATCTATTTCACTGCACATGTTGTGTGTGTGGGTATATATAACACATGACATATGAACCAGCCACACTCATCTATTTCACTGCACATGTGTGTGTGGGTATATATAACACATGACATATGAACCAGCCACACTCATCTATTTCACTGCACATGTTGTGAGTGTGTGGGTATATATAACACATGACATATGAACCAGCCACACTCATCTATTTCACTGCACATGTGTGTGTGTGTGGGTATATATAACACATGACATATGAACCAGCCACACTCATCTATTTCACTGCACATGTTGTGAGTGTGTGGGTATATATAACACATGACATATGAACCAGCCACGCTCATCTATTTCACTGCACATGTGTGTGTGTGTGGGTATATATAACACATGACATATGAACCAGCCACACTCATCTATTTCACTGCACATGTGAGTGTGTGGGTATATATAACACATGACATATGAACCAGCCACACTCATCTATTTCACTGCACATGTTGTGTGTGAAACATGACATGAACCAGCCACACTCATCTATTTCACTGCACATGTGTGTGTGTGTGGGTATATATAAACACATGACATATGAACCAGCCACACTCATCTATTTCACTGCACATGCTGTGAGTGTGTGGGTATATATAACACATGACATATGAACCAGCCACACTCATCTATTTCACTGCACATGTTGTGAGTGTGTGGGTATATATAACACATGACATATGAACCAGCCACACTCATCTATTTCACTGCACATGTTGTGTGTGTGTGGGTATATATAACACATGACATATGAACCAGCCACACTCATCTATTTCACTGCACATGTGAGTGTGTGGGTATATATAACACATGACATATGAACCAGCCACACTCATCTATTTCACTGCACATGTTGTGAGTGTGTGGGTATATATAACACATGACATATGAACCAGCCACACTCATCTATTTCACTGCACATGTTGTGTGTGTGTGTGGGTATATATAACACATGACATATGAACCAGCCACACTCATCTATTTCACTGCACATGTGTGTGTGTGGGTATATATAACACATGACATATGAACCAGCCACACTCATCTATTTCACTGCACATGTTGTGTGTGTGTGGGTATATATAACACATGACATATGAACCAGCCACACTCATCTATTTCACTGCACATGTGTGAGTGTGTGGGTATATATAACACATGACATATGAACCAGCCACACTCATCTATTTCACTGCACATGTTGTGTGTGTGTGTGGGTATATATAACACATGACATATGAACCAGCCACACTCATCTATTTCACTGCACATGTGTGTGTGTGTGGGTATATATAACACATGACATATGAACCAGCCACACTCATCTATTTCACTGCACATGTGTGTGTGTGTGGGTATATATAACACATGACATATGAACCAGCCACACTCATCTATTTCACTGCACATGTTGTGTGTGTGTGGGTATATATAACACATGACATATGAACCAGCCACACTCATCTATTTCACTGCACATGTTGTGTGTGTGGGTATATATAACACATGACATATGAACCAGCCACACTCATCTATTTCACTGCACATGTTGTGTGTGTGGGTATATATAACACATGACATATGAACCAGCCACACTCATCTATTTCACTGCACACGCTGTGTGTGTGAGTATACTGTATATCACACATGAGATGGACACTGGTGTGTTAGAAGTCATCGTTTGTGGACTCTGCAATATAAATATGTTCAATAATACCTTCCCCCCCTCCAGTTCTCCTCCGAGGTATTGCCGGAACCTAACGAGGTTCCCCGCCACCACCCAGAAGAATTAGGCCATCTTTCCTCCTTGGACCTCACCCCCATAGCCACCTCCTCCTCCTGCTCCAGCCCCATCGTCCAATCACCCTCGGGAATAAGGACCAGACGAGTGGAGAGTGTGACTCACCTCACCACGGAAACTAGGTGTACCGACATCCAATCCTACGCTGAGGTAGTCCTGTATCTGAACGGGTCTAATAAGGAATACACCGCCATAGATAACCCTGGGCCGGTACGACTTACGCAGGGTTTCAGACAACCAGGTTACTGCAGTAGCAGGAGTTACGCAGTCCAAAGGACTCTCTCTGATTGCACCCCTGCTGTCTCCGAGAATCCCTCTTTGAAAAGTGTTCCCGACAATACTTGTGCATCTGGATTACAGCGGAACTTCGGGATTTCTTGCTCTCAGGAGGAAGTTAGAAGAGGAAGTTGGAGCACACTTGAGGATTGCCGTAAGCGCAACTCCACCCCATCTCCCAGTGGCACATCCTCTGCGATCCGCCGTGCGGTACCGTCCTCCCTCCGCTGGAACACCTCAGCAGCCACCAGCAAGGACTACGTTGCTTCTAGTCAGAAAGAACGAAATTTGGAGGCTTCCACTGAGAGATTTCCACATTCTCGCAAGGACTTTCCAGGTCGCATCAACAGCACTAAAGACTGCTCTACAGTTGCACGCGAAGAGGAGATTCATAGAAACTCAACACTAGTTTCTCCAGGATCGTTGAAACATTTGGCCAAGCTTGAACGCGATCTAGCCAATCTCTTGTCCCTGGATATCGGTAGATGTGACGTTGAGTCTCAGTCTGCGCAAAGAGATTGTGGTACACGAGAGGAAGTCACCGTGACGAGCAAACTAGAAGCTACTGCCACAGGTAAGGTGCGAGACTTGGTGAAGCGGAAATCCAGTGCCACAGATTTTGATTTGGTTGAGGCACGTCTGTCAGCCGGTTCTAGTCCAACCTTTGGTGTCATTAGAACCCTCAACACCGAATCTACGAGCCTCAAAGACATTGCTATTACAGGCAGAAGGAACCGCCATCGGTCTCCGCTCAACGTTGAAAGGTCGTATTACGACTGCTTCTCCAAACAAGTCACGGATATCCACGAAAAGAGAAAGGAAAGCACAGAGCACATTTTCTGTCCTGTGAGTGACAGCCTCCATAAACGCACAGCAAAAGCAGATAGAGCGATGGACGTGCACACACAGCACGGCAGCAGTCATGTCTTTGACTCCGAGCCGGTCAGCCTGAGTGGCATCAAGATGCGCGGTTATCCTTCCAACAGCCCGAGCAAAGAGATGGGTCCGATAACCAGCAGCGCCATGGTGCCACATCACAGCTTGTCCCTGACCATCTCTGACCCTGAGTCCCCGTCCTCCTGCAAGGTGAGCTCTAAAATGCTTAGAATAACCTGGTACTTGTACTCTGACGACCTTTGTATTGGCTTACCATGGAGATGATGAGGGGGAATTGAATCAAGCCATCGAATATGTCCTCCAGTTTCCAAATAAGTGTCTCTCAGAAATGCATGCCTCGAATTTGTCCCCGTTATGGTTCAGAGTTGTGGCATGATGCTGTGGACAATCATGCATGCAATGTTTATAGTTGTTACCCATCACTGCTGGCCTGTATTATAGAGATTGCATGAACTTTGACCCCAGGATTGTCCACGACATCACTGGACATACATGTGCTAATATTCGTGGTACAAAGGTCGTGTGTCTTGTGGATGCTATTAGTTCCGTGTGATTCTCTTCGGGCATGTTGGGGAAACGGGATTTTATAGTGCCACAAGTACTTTCTGCCGAGGACGTGGGTGACTATGGGTGTGGCTACGCAGTATTTGATGATGTTGAGTGCTTGCATGTACATGTATGGGCAGTGTGGATAACGTGCATCGCAAGTAATGTGTATGAATATCATCATTGGTGTAACAATATGCACGCTGGGATACTGGAACTCTTCTAGGATATCCCCAGTGAGCGTGCCTGACAGGATACCAGAAATGAGGTTGCAAGTACTCTTCGGCTGACGTGTTTAGGGGCTGAGGTGCTAGTGTATTCTAGGGATAGGGTGTTCTAGGGATAGGATATTCTAGGGCTAGGGTGTTCTAGGACTAGTGTATTCTAATGCTAGGGTGTTCTAGGGGTAGGATATTCTAGGGCTAGGGTGTTCTAGGACTAGTGTATTCTAGGGCTAGGGTGTTCTAGGGATAGGATATTCTAGGGATAGGGTGTTCTAGGACTAGTGTATTCTAGGGCTAGGGTGTTCTAGGGATAGGATATTCTAGGGCTAGGGTGTTCTAGGACTAGTGTATTCTAGGGCTAGGGTGTTCTAGGGATAGGATATTCTAGGGCTAGGGTGTTCTAGGACTAGTGTACTCTAATGCTAGGGTGTTCTAGGACTAGTGTATTCTAGGGCTAGGGTGTTCTAGGGGTAGGATATTCTAGGGCTAGGGTGTTATAGTGCTAGTGTATTCTAGGGATAGGTCTAAGGTGTTCTAGGGCTATGGGATTCTAGGGCTAGTATATTCTGGGACATATTCTAGGGCTAGGGTGTTCTAGGGATAGGATATTCTATGACTAGTATATTCTAGGACTAGTGTATTCTAGGGCTAGGGTGTTTTAGTGCTATAGTGTTCCAGGGATAGGGTATTCTAGCGTAATCTAGGGATAAGGTGTTCTAGGGCTAGAGTGTTCTAGGGTTGGGTGTTCTAGGAATAGGGTGTTCTAGGGCTAGTATATTCTAGGGCTAGGGTGTTTTAGGGCTGGGGTGTTTTGGGGGTAGGGTGTTCTAGGGCTGGGGTGTTTTGGGGCTAGTATATTCTAGGGATAGGGTATTCTAGGGCTAGTGTATTCTAGGGCTAGTGTATTCTAGGGATAGGGTGTTCTTAAGGATTGGGTGTTCTATGGCTAGGGTGTTCTAGGGCTAGGGTGTTCTAGGACAGTACAAAGAAGCAGCTGACCACAGATGAATCTTGTTATGGGTCCTAACCAAATGGCCTAAAGACTTGAACTAATAATGGTGGCTCTCTGGCAGCTGTGATGGGGGGGAGGTTAATCACACAGTGCATGTATATACATCTATACACACATGCATCACATCTCTGTGTGATAGCATCTACAAGACGAGTGTGTGTGTATATATACATACCCATGCATCACATCTCTGTGTGATAGCATCTACAAGTACATGTGTGTGTGTATATATTCATACCCATGCATCAGCCTCTGTGTGATAGATCTACAAGTACTATTGCCATACATTTGTATGTTCAACTGTTTTGTTCATGATTGTAGATGCTGGAAAGTTCCAGTGGTGAATCCAGGGTGCCTCTGTCCAACTTCGACCTGCCCCCCCAAACGACCACCAAGCTCAACCCAGTGCCCCCTGTACCCGCGAGCAGTTTGGACATGTCTCGCGTGCGGTCCGATGCCCTTCCCCAATCTTCTCTCCCAAGCATGACGACAATCACAGATGGAAGGGAGGCTAGATTAGCCCCTCCCAGGTTGACGGCAGATGCTCGCAGCATCGACACGAGTAGTATTGATGACATGGATAGCGTTAGTGTCGACGACAACGAGGGGTTATTTCCCCCAAGAGAGCCTGCCATTATGGAAGCTCAAGTGCATGGCAGGAAACATACGGAACAGAGAGAGAGGGAGGCTGTGGTGGGAGGAAGGAAGGATTTTCAGCAGCCGCAGGGACGGCCCAACGGTGTTCCTCATAAATCCTCCTCCTTCACCCTCTCGCCCACCAGCATGGCGTTATCAACAGCGACACCTTCGCCCTCTATTAGCACTGCTCCAACGGCCACCAATGAGAAGAGGAAGTCTCTCGGCTTTGAGCGTAAACGGCGCATGGCAAACATCCAGGAGAATGCTCGCACAGCTCTGCAATACTCGTCCAATTGGAAATCCGGCAAGTCCGACTCCCTGCCCAGGGATGCAAGAGGGTCCTCGGTGACCTGCTCCACCGTATCCACGGGATCCGAGGACGGAGAAGACAATGCAGTGAGCACTGTCTCCCTCACGACCAACACCACTACGACCACGTCTAATGTGACGAGCCCTAGCTCCAGCGGAGCTGGTACAGCAAGCACACCCCTCAACTTGCATCACCTGAGCATCGAGCAAACCAAACAGGCAAGTGTGACCCAGATGTACGAGATCTGGAAGGAAGTAGAGGCCATCGGGTCACAGTCGGGAGAGACACAAGATTCCCTCGATACTCAACCTGTCGGACCCTCGTCTTCCCTTACTGCTGCTCCAACTGTGGGGGTGGAGCTAGGGGATATGAGGGTAGCGGAGCAAAGAAATTTAGATGTGCATAGTGCTTCAAGTGACATGTCCACGGAGGGATCAGAGAAACGGGTCTCTAGAGTTACAGGCGAGGGTGATGCTGTTATTGCCAACCAGAAGACAGTCGAGGTGCAAGCTGTAGCACCTAACAATGCAAGCAAGAAGAAGTTGAACAAGTCCAATTCCTTCAGCAACAGAGGTATGTACATGTACATACATGTACATGTAGATTATTTAGCTGTGGCATGTGGCACTAGTTGTTCTTGTTGCTGTGGCACTATCGTTGCTGTGGCGCTAGGTGTTCTTGTTGCTGTGGCACTATTGTTGCTGTGGCACTACTTCTTGTTGCTACGACACTAATGGCACTAGTTCTTGTTGCTGTGGCACAGGTGTTCTTGTTGCTATGCAACAATCTATGACACTATTGTTGCTAATGAAACTAATTCTTGTTGCTGCGACACTAGATGTTCTTGTTGCCATGACATTATTGTTTCTAATGACACTAATTCTTGTTGCTATGGTACTAGTTGTTCTTGTTGCTATGACACTAATTCTTGTTGCTATGACACTATTGTTGCTAATGACACTAAATTCTTGTTGCTGTGGCACTAGGTGTTCTTGTTGCTATGACACTAATTCTTGTTGCTATGACACTATTGTTGCTAATGACACTAATTCTTGTTGCTGTGGTACTAGATGTTCTTGTTGCTGTGGCACTATCGTTGCTGTGGCGCTAGGTGTTCTTGTTGCTATGACACTAATTCTTGTTGCTATGACACTATTGTTGCTAATGACACTAATTCTTGTTGCTGTGGTACTAGATGTTCTTGTTGCTGTGGCGCTAGGTGTTCTTGTTGCTGTGGCACTAATTCTTGTTGCTGTGGCGCTAGGTGTTCTTGTTGCTGTGGCACTATTGTTGCTGTGGCACTAATTCTTGTTGCTGTGGCGCTAGGTGTTCTTGTTGCTGTGGCACTAATTCTTGTTGCTGTGGCGCTAGGTGTTCTTGTTGCTGTGGCACTATTGTTGCTGTGGCACTAATTCTTGTTGCTGTGGTGCTAGGTGTTCTTGTTGCTGTGGCACTATTGTTGCTGTGGCACTAATTCTTGTTGCTGTGGCGCTAGGTGTTCTTGTTGCTGTGGCACTATTGTTGCTGTGGCATTAGGTGTTCTTGTTGCTGTGGCACTAGTTGTTCTTGTTGCTGTGGTACTAGATGTTCTTGTTGCTGTGGCACTAATTCTTGTTGCTGTGGCACTATCGTTGCTGTGGCGCTAGGTGTTCTTGTTGCTGTGGCACTTATTCTTGTTGCTGTGGCGCTAGGTGTTCTTGTTGCTGTGGCACTAATTCTTGTTGCTGTGGCACTAATTCTTGTTGCTGTGGCACTAGGTGTTCTTGTTGCTGTGGCACTAATTCTTGTTGCTGTGGTGCTAGGTGTTCTTGTTGCTGTGGTGCTAGGTGTTCTTGTTGGCTGTGGCACTTTTGTTGCTATGGCACTAGTTGTTCTTGTTGCTATGGCACTATTGTTGCTTATGACACTAATTCTTGTTGCTGTGGTACTAGATGTTCTTGTTGCTGTGGCATTAGGTGTTCTTGTTGCTGTGGCACTAATTCTTGTTGCTGTGGCACTAGTTGTTCTTGTTGCTGTGGCACTAATTCTTGTTGCTGTGGTACTAGTTGTTCTTGTTGCTGTGGCACTATTGTTGCTAATGGCACTAATTCTTGTTGCTGGGGCACTAGGTGTTCTTGTTGCTATGGGGTGTTCTGGTTGCTATGACACTATTGTTTGTTCTTGTTGCTATGACACTATTGTTGCTATGGCACTATTGTTGCTGGGCACTAGGTGTTCCTGTTGTACATATGATATGGTATGCATATGTTGTTGTACATGCGTGTAGATATCGATTCTCTGTTGGATACACTCAAGTCTCTCAGTCGCCATGGCGAAGGTGAAGACTTGAAGATACTGGAGGACATGCTGAAGAGCAACACATTCAAGCACGCCAAGCGTGTAAGCAAGCAGTTATCCTCTCCTCTCGTCACTCTGTCAGCGTTGCTGATGCTATCCGTGTTTGTTTTTCTCAGTCCACACTCGACAGTACAGGCGGAAATAAACTCTGTTTCCGTGGAGTGCGTGGGTCCTCCGTGAAATTAGCGTTTAAAACAAACGTTTAAATTCTAACGGAAATAAAAATAAATTATTTTTCGTGGGACGGGGTAAAGTGTTTAACCCTCCTCCCCGCCCCCGCTATTCTAAGGTTTCAAGGCCGTAAGGCAAAAACTAAGATCAACTTTGCCAATTTAAAGGGTTGAGAGAAAATACTGGAGAGGGGGGGGGGGGGGGGGGGGGGGGGTTCATGGCTGTATCCTGTCCAGAGCCTACAGTGTTCTAGTAGCAGGTAAGCTTTGTGGATTCCTAGAGCTAATCCAGTATATCCAGTTGAGCATCAGTCACACTGTACATAGCAATGTCTAGATACACTGTACCTCGTTCGAGCGACAATCAGCTATGGTCGAGTCGAGCGGCCAGTGAGCTGAGGCAATGATGAAGCCAGGCAATGATGAAGCCACTCCAGTCCAGCTGTTCTCCATCTGTAGTGCTTCCAGGAGCTGGTTCAGTCGATGACACAGTCAGCGGAAAAGATATCTGAACGTTCGTTCAGCTGTGCCAATGTTGATAGTGACTCCGATAGCTAGTCCGATCGACCATTTGGTAGGTCTACAGCTGCTCCAATCGATCCTCAGATGCTGTGATGTACATATATTATGTTCTACGAATTCTAAGAGGACTGCAGTCAAGCATCAGCTTACGAGAAATGAAGGAAAAAATAAAAGCTCTTCCCCCCTCCCCCTCCCTAAAAAAACACCTCCCGTTTTCTGCATTTTCATCGCCGTTATTTTTTGGTTTCAATTTTTTGAAATGGTGCGTGGGCATTGAGCGGCCGTTCTAAATAACAGAAACATAAAGTTTATTTTGGCTTGTGTTGTACTTTGCCCTCCTCCTAATTAATGCACTATTAGTGATGTCCAGCAGTCTTTATAACCTGCTCCTCTAACAGTTATTAGAGGACTTTCTAATGGTCTTATATGCTCTGCACCCATAGCACACATGATGTATGGATTCATGTGTCTCTATCCATGAGTCTCTATTCATGAGTCTATTCATGTGTCCCTGTTCATGTGTCTCTGTTCATGTGTCCCTGTTCATGTGTCCCTGTTCATGTGTCCCTGTTCATGTGTCCCTGTTCATGTGTCCCTGTTCATGTGTCTCTGTTCATGTGTCTCTGTTCATGTGTCCCTGTTCATGTGTCCCTGTTCATGTGTCCCTGTTCATGTGTCCCTGTTCATGTGTCCCTGTTCATGTGTCCCTGTTCATGTGTCCCTGTTCATGTGTCTGTATACTTTATATTATGCATTTTGTACATACTACATGTATATATATACAGGCTCATGATAATATGCTGAACTTGCTGTCTGGCTCCATCGTTCCTGCGGCAACCAGAGTCCTGCCCTCTACACAAATGGTGATTAACAGTTATAATGATTGTCATGCTGAGGGGGAGGGGGGAGCTTTTTGTTGCTAAGCAGATACATATATGCTAGGCTGGCTTGGCTAGCAAGACTATGGTTAGAACTGCTTTTATCGTTAGAATGCAAATACAGCAGGCTATGTACAATATAATTGATCGGTTCCGTTGAAGTAAGTGGGTCATGGCTGAGGACTGTGTCATAGCTGAGGACTGGGTCATGGCTGAGGACTGGGTCATGGCTGAGGACTGGGTCATGGCTGGTGACTGGGTCATGGCTGAGAACTGTGTCATGGCTGAGGACTGGGTCATAGCTGAGGACTGGATCATGGCTGAGGAGACTGGGTCATGGCTGAGGACTAGGTCATGGCGAGGACTGGGTCATGGCTGAGGACTGGGTCATAGCTGAGGACTGGGTCATGGCTGAGGACTGGGTCATGGCTGAGGACTGGGTCATGGCTGAGGACTGGGTCATGGCTGAGGACTGGGTCATGGCTGAGGACTGGGTCATGGCTGAGGGCTGGCGACTGGGTCATGGCTGAGGACTGGGTCATGGCTGAGGACTGGGTCATGGCTGAGGATTGGGTCATGGCTGAGGACTGGGTCATGGCTGGGGACTGGGTCATGGCTGAGGACTGGGTCATGGCTGAGGACTGGGTCATGGCTGAGGATGGGTCATGGCTGGGGACTGGATCATGGCTGAGGACTGGGTCATGGGTGAGGACTGGGTCATGGCTGGGGACTGGGTCATGGCTGGGGACTGGGTCATGGCTGAGGACTGGGTCATGGCTGAGGACTGGGTCATGGCCGAGGACTGGGTCATGGCTGAGGACTGACTGGATCATGGCTGAGGACTGGGTCATGGCTGTGGCTGAGGACTGGGTCATGGCTGGGGACTGTGTCATGGCTGAGGACTGGGTCATGGCTGGTGACTGGGTCATGGCTGAGGACTGGGTCAAGGCTGAGGACTGGGTCATGGCTGAGGGTCGTTCAGCCTTGTGTCTTGTACTGTAGCATCTTAACCCTCACCACATCTAGCCCGGCTCTGTCAGCATTGTGACAGCTTGAAGATGCAACTAGCAGGCCAAAACTAGGCCATCAATGTGCCTGTCTCTGCTCCTACACATCCTTGGCAGTTTTCCTAGTAGTACTACACTGAGTGGAGATGTCATAATTATCTATCGCCAAGTAATTATCTGCTCCATAATTACCTGCACATAATTATCTGCTGCACAATTATCTGCTGCATAATTATGCATATTGTATGCTGCATAATTATCTGCTGCATAATTGTCTGCACATAATTATACATAATTGTATGCTGCATAATAATATTATCTACTACATAAGTACAGTATATAATTATCTGCTGCACAATTATCTGCTGCATAATTATGCATATTGTATGCTGCATAATTATCTGCTGCATAATTGTCTGCACATAATTATACATAATTGTATGCTGCATAATAATATTATCTACTACATAAGTACAGTATATAATTGTATGCTACATAATTATCTACTACATAATTAGGCAGTGGTACAGCTGTGCTATTATTGTCATGGAGCATGCTATTGGCTACACACCTACTTGCATCTGTCACCATCGAGACCTCACATCAAAGATATCTCCTAGCACACCGGGCTCTAATTTTTGTGATGTCCCATCCTCAATTAGACACACTTAACAAGTCCACCATCTACTCTAGCTCTAATCCGGAGGTTAAGTTGGTCACCTGCCCTATAAATAGTTTGCATGGTGCTCACACCTGTGTTGTAATGTTGCAGATGAGGGAGCACTTGCGCCACCATACAGAACCTTCTCCAGAAGTGGACGAGCTCAGAGTATTGCTGCGTGCCCCTGACATACAGGTATGCCCCTGACATACAGGTATGACTCGTACAACCAACCGTGCTCTTCTCTATGGTGACATGGTTGCCATGTGTAGCTCCCATCGTTCTAGGAGTTGTGTGTCCCCATAGAGCTGTTGTCAACGTACTTCAACCTGCCTTCATCCAGTGTGTTGTTGGTCCAGTGTGTGTCCCCATAGAGCTATTGTCAACCTACTTCAACCTGCCTCATCCCAGGGTTGGTCCAATGTGTGTCTTAGCTATGTAGGTAGTGTTGTACATGTAGTAGAGCAGCAGGAGCTATGGTGGGATGGGGAGCCCCACCACTGGCTGGGTGGTGTTGTAGTAGAGCAGCAGGAGCTATGGTGGGATGTGGAGCCCCACCACTGGCTGGGTGGTGTTTTAGTAGAGCAGCAGGAGCTATGGTGGGATGGGGAGCCCCACCACTGACTGGGTGGTGTTGTAGTAGAGCAGCAGGAGCTATGGTGGGATGGGGAGCCCCACTACTGGCTGGGTGGTGTTGTAGTAGAGCAGCAGGAGCTATGGTGGGATGTGGAGCCCCACCACTGGCTGGGTGGTGTTTTAGTAGAGCAGCAGGAGCTATGGTGGGATGGGGAGCCCCACCACTGACTGGGTGGTGTTGTAGTAGAGCAGCAGGAGCTATGGTGGGATGGGGAGCCCCACTACTGGCTGGGTGGTGTTGTAGTAGAGCAGCAGGAGCTATGGTGGGATGGGGAGCCCCACTACTGGCTGGGTGTTGTTGTAGTAGAGCAGCAGCTAGGTTGGAACCTGTTCACTGGTTCCCTCTTGCTGACCTGGCATGTGTTGTGTCAATACACGTGTAGGATAACTGTGAATTCATTTAAATAGCAGGAAGTAGTTAATCTTTGGCCCTTTGATTTCCTCCCGCACTCGATGGTGTAGAATTATAAATATATCCGTCACATTTTGATGCTCATTAACAGTACATATCAATGCATAAGCATGCTGGCCATTAGCGTGTGTGAGGTCCAGGTGCTAAAGATCACTCACCCACTAAGTAGTGCTAATTGAACCGGTGTTGTGTGTGTGTGCTTGCTTGCAATGTCATTACGATGCAACCTAATGCATATCAAGTTGCCGTGGGTGTGGTTCACTGTTTACTTCCCATGCCTGGTGCGGGCACTGGACAAGTTCTCGGCTGTGTACTTGTCTCCTTCCCCCGAGTGGGTCACATCGGAGCTTGGACCCACTGTGTGTGGACATGAAGTGTGGGCTCTGCATGTGATTCAGCACCTCACCACCTCTGTAGACTCTGAGATTAGATTAGACAAGTTGGGGAAAGGCTTTCACTTCTGCTCGCGTCATTTTTATTGGTTGTCAGTAGAGACTCCACCTCCTCCTCTAGCCCTATGGGGGCACACACTGGACCAACACCACACTGGGTGGAGGCAGGTTGAAGTAGGTTAATAATAGCTCTATGGGGACACACACTGGACCAAGGTGGAGGCAGGTTGAAGTAGGTTAATAGCTCTATGGGGACACACACTGGACCAACACCAAACTGGGTGGAGGCAGGTTGAAATTGGCTCTATGGGGACACACACTGTACCAACATCCCCTGGTTGGAGGTAGATTAACTATATTTCTGTGGGGACACACACTTGACCAACACCATACTAGTTGGAGGCAGGTTTAAGCAGGGTTAACAATAGCTCTATGGAGACACACACTGCTCCTTCCCCCGTGATTCCAAGAACAATCTCCAGACCAACTATGAGCATCATTCTTGCCAGCCTATTTTTGTCTAGGGCTCGGGCTCCCGAGGTGTGCCGGGTTAGGGCTTGGTCTAGGACCAGAGCAGGGTTAGCTGGCAATAGCTCTGAACATCCATAGTTGATCCTTTGACTGTCCACACTCACTGGACCATCCTGTCACACTATGTTTTCCTCATGGCCTGCCACACCTTTTTTCCTCATGACCTTTGTCACGGTGTATTCTGTTCTAAGACACTATATCTATACATGTCTTCCTTCTAAGACACTATATCTAGACCTTCCTTCTCTCATGTTCCAAGACACTATCTCTAGACCTTCCTGTTTTAAAACACTATCTCTAGACCTTCCTTCTCACATGTTCTAAGACACTATCTCTAGACCTTCCTGTTTTAAGACACTACATGCATCTCTAGACCTTCCTTTTAAGACATCTCTAGACCTTCCTTCTCTCATGTTCCAAGACACTATCTCTAGACCTTCCTGTTCTAAGCGACTATCTCTAGACCTTCCTTCTCACATGTTCTAAGACACTATCTCTAGACCTTCCTGTTTTAAGGCATTACATGCATCTCTAGACCTTCCTGTTCTAAGAGACTATCTCTAGACCTTCCTTCTCACATGCTCTATAAGACACTATCTCTAGACCTTCCTGTTCTAAGAGACTATCTCTAGACCTTCCTTCTCACATGTTCTAAGACACTATCTCTAGACCTTCCTGTTTTAAGGCATTACATGCATCTCTAGACCTTCCTGTTCTAAGAGACTATCTCTAGACCTTCCTTCTCACATGCTCTATAAGACACTATCTCTAGACCTTCCTGTTCTAAGAGACTATCTCTAGACCTTCCTGTTTTAAGGCATTACATGCATCTCTAGACCTTCCTGTTCTAAGAGACTATCTCTAGACCTTCCTTATAAGACACTATCTCTAGACCTTCCTGTTCTAAGAGACTATCTCTAGACCTTCCTTCTCACATGTTTTAGACATACATCTCTAGACCCTCCTTTTAAGACATCTCTAGACCTTCCTTCTCACATGTTCTAAGACACTATCTCTAGACCTTCCTGTTTTAAGGCATTACATGCATATCTAGACCTTCCTGTTCTAAGAGACTATCTCTAGACCTTCCTTCTCACATGCTCTATAAGACACTATCTCTAGACCTTCCTGTTCTAAGAGACTATCTCTAGACCTTCCTTCTCACATGCTCTATAAGACACTATCTCTAGACCTTCCTGTTCTAAGAGACTATCTCTAGACCTTCCTTCTCACATGTTTTAGACATACATCTCTAGACCCTCCTTTTAAGACATCTCTAGACCTTCCTTCTCACATGTTCTAAGACACTATCTCTAGACCTTCCTGTTTTAAAACACTATCTCTAGACCTTCCTTCTCTCATGTTTTAAAACACTCTACACTTTCCTTCTCACATGTTCTAAGATAGCCCTTCCCTCTGCAGGCTCTGTTGTTCTGTCATGACAAAGTCTCCACCCACGACCTCTATGTGCCTGCTGCCAACTTCCACCGCACGACCCTTGACCCTGTGGACATCATCCAGTCACCCTCGGTGGACAACTTCCACACCTACCGCGCATCCTCTGCCAGTCGTCATGCTGCGTCTTCCAGAGACGTGCCGTCCAATAGAAAGGAAGGTGCCACCATTGTGTACCTGGAGAGGACCAATAGGCCACTGGTATGTGTGTGTGTGTGTAAGTTGTATTGGACCAAAATATGTTCCTCATCTTTACCATTTCACGGTGCTCTATGACGATGAAAAATGCATTGGGGAGGGCTGGGGGGATGGAAACAGGCTCCAAAGGAGTCTGTTTGGTCTGATGGTTGAAGAGTAGCATGGTTTGGGTCAACTCTGTCACCTTGCGAGCTGAGTGTGATGATGGAAGGAGAATGAGAGAGAGGAAGTGCAGGAACAGTAGCAAAGATGTTTGTGAAACAAAGCACAGAAGCAGTTAAAAAACAACTATTGTTATGACTCTGGAGCTCCATAGATTCTGCACACTTCACTCTGTGAACTTGATGTATAGCTCAAAAGATAAATCTCTCTGTGTGCTCTCATTTGATACTAAAAACTGTTGCATAGGTAGATGTATAACCATGGCAAAGTTACATGCAGTCAAAGTTGGGGACTTCATAACCTGCATGCCTGAATTCTCGCCAGCTCTGGCTCCTGATTGGGGAAATGCTAGACACTATTCAGTGGCAAGATGAAGCCTACTCTACAAAATGAGTGTTTTCATTGACCCGTTCACTGGTGTAACTGCCATATGGTTTGAAGACACTGTCAAGAAACTTCGCTGTGTCTCAGACCATTTTTTTAACTTAGCGCTAGTTTAATAGATCAGCACATGACTAAATCATATCCGTAGTCCATAATCATTAGGTTGAAAATGAGCCCAGTATTGAAGCTGAATTGAGTATACCGCTAGCGAAGCATTGACGGCACTTTTTGACGATGATTTGTGGCTGTCAGACGGCGAACTGAGCGATGAAAAGGGATATTAAGTCTTTGGTTGCTTGTGGGGGCGTGGTTTGAACCTTGCTGAAGTGGAGACACTGAGCAGAGAAATAGAATCAGCGAGAGTGATGATTCTCTCGACATTACCAGCTTCAGCACAGAGATAGAGAAGGAAGGGGAGAGAATGAAGAAATCAATGAGACTGTTCATGGTAAACCTTAAACTATCTAGCAGTGACTATATCTGGAATTTTTAGCTGAAAATAGCTAAGAGCAAAACATAATTCTTTGCTGGGTAACTGGAAGTTGTGTGCGCGTTTTTTTTGTGTGTTTTTCCCCAGCTGTAGCCAATCTGAGCACTAATACCACTCATTTCTCTGGTATGTCTCGTTCCCCAGCCAAGCAAATCTCTCAGTTCCACATTAGGCATTTCCTCATCTGGTGGTATGATGATATTCATACCCTTCTAATCATTTTGTGGTTTGTTTCTAGGCAACTATTTTCAAGGATTACATTCCATTTTTATTGTACATTCTGAAAATATACGGTTGCTAGGGAGTTTAGCGATTCCTAAAATCTAGTACATGTTTATAATGATATACACCTACCTTTAAGGCTGCAGTCATAAACGTCTAGAAAATCACCGGTGAAGGAGTTAAGCGCTAAAACCTGAGTGTGTGGTCAAGCACCTAATGGTGTAGTAAGGCTTCCTCTGTCCAATGCAGAGCCAGCACTGCAGAGAATTCAGGCATGCAGGTTTTGAGGTCCCCAACTTAGACTGCCTGTAAATTTGGCATGGTTATACCTATGCAACAGTTTTTAGTTATCAAAAGAGAGCACACAGAGAGAGCTCTTTTGAGGCAAGTCCAGAAGTGTGAAGTGTATAGTCATAACCAGTTTTTGCACTATGTATAAAATAAAAAAATTCTATCATTCCCCAGAGTAGACTCCGAACAAGCTTTTGACCTGCACGAAGCGTCCTGCAACAGGTCATCAACTTGAAGCTGCCTTCTGTTGGGACTTCCCCTCGAGGTGGTGGGAAGGCGTGACCCCTGGCATTAATGTCTAGACCAACCCAAACCTAGAAGAGACTGATACAGGCTACCACCAATTTACAAGCACTAATCCTAATGACTGAGAGAATAACAATGGGACACGCAGACTCCTCCAGGGGGGGGGCAGGGGGGGGGGGGGGGGTCACGCACTTATAAACTTGTGCCACCTTATAACTATATGGAAGCAATCTTGAACTTCGACCTCCACTCCGCTGTCATGGACAGCAACGACTACTGATGCTGCTGGAGCATACACTATGTGGTTGTGGACGAGAAGTTATTGCCATAGCTATGAACATCACTAATACACAGCTGCACCAGCTAGCAAGCTTAGCTCTACCAGTTACACTGCTCATAGCTAACTAGCCATTGCTACAAGCTTAACACTACTAAACCAGTTACACTGCTAATAGCTAACTAACCAGTGCTACAAGCTTAACACTACTAAACCAGTTACACTGCTAATAGCTAACTAGCCAGTGCTACAAGCTTAACACTACTAAACCAGTTACACTGCTAATAGCTAACTAACCAGTGCTACAAGCTTAGCACTACTAAACCAGTTACACTGCTAATAGCTAACTAGCCAGTGCTACAAGCTTAGCACTACTAAACCAGTTACACTGCTAATAGCTAACTAGCCAGTGCTACAAGCTTAACACTACTAAACCAGTTACACTGCTAATAGCTAACTAACCAGTGCTACAAGCTTAGCACTACTAAACCAGTTACACTGCTAATAGCTAACTAGCCAGTGCTACAAGCTTAGCACTACTAAACCAGTTACACTGCTAATAGCTAACTAGCCAGTGCTACAAGCTTAACACTACTAAACCAGTTACACTGCTAATAGCTAACTAACCAGTGCTACAAGCTTAGCACTACTAAACCAGTTACACTGCTAATAGCTAACTAGCCAGTGCTACAAGCTTAGCACTACTAAACCAGTTACACTGCTAATAGCTAACTAGCCAGTGCTACAAGCTTAGCACTACTAAACCAGTTACACTGCTAATAGCTAACTAGCCAGTGCTACAAGCTTAGCACTACTAAACCAGTTACACTGCTAATAGCTAACTAGCCAGTGCTACAAGCTTAGCACTACTAAACCAGTTACACTGCTAATAACTAACTAGCCAGTGCTACAAGCTTAGCACTACTAAACCAGTTACACTGCTAATAGCTAACTAGCCAGTGCTACAAGCTTAGCACTACTAAACCAGTTACACTGCTAATAGCTAACTAGCCAGTGCTACAAGCTTAGCACTACTAAACCAGTTACACTGCTAATAGCTAGCTAGCCAGTGCTACAAGCTTAGCACTACTAAACCAGTTACACTGCTAATAGCTAACTAGCCAGTGCTACAAGCTTAGCACTACTAAACCAGTTACACTGCTCATAGCTAACTAGCCATTGCTACAAGCTTAACACTACTAAACCAGTTACACTGCTAATAGCTAACTAACCAGTGCTACAAGCTTAGCACTACTAAACCAGTTACACTGCTAATAGCTAACTAGCCAGTGCTACAAGCTTAGCACTACTAAACCAGTTACACTGCTAATAGCTAGCTAGCCAGTGCTACAAGCTTAGCACTACTAAACCAGTTACACTGCTAATAGCTAGCTAGCCAGTGCTACAAGCTTAGCACTACTAAACCAGTTACACTGCTAATAGCTAACTAGCCAGTGCTACAAGCTTAGCACTATACTAAACCAGTTACACTGCTAATAGCTAACTAGCCAGTGCTACAAGCTAGGAACACTAGCTACCCAAGTCAGATGGTTGCAAGGCCACTAGCTGCTGTATGAGCTAGAAAACTGCCAGCTAGATATGTGACACTTCAATTTGACTTACTGTACCACCTGCTGCCAGGCATTGGCCTTTGCCTTGTAAGTTTTAGCCGACACCTGCCACGAGCAGGAGGAGGTCTTCGTGGCTCCAGTGAGCTTGTTCATGTCCACAAACACCATAATGTTCTCAAACAAACAGCTGATGCTGCAGTTCATCCATCATGTGATAAATTCCAGCATTTTGATTGGTCAGGAATATACCTATTCCATCATATCATCATATCGTGTCATGTTGCTAGTTCACAATAGGATGATATGATTGGACGACATGGTACGATGTCTGAGCATCACATTTTAACCCAGCCATAATGTGGTGTGTGTGTGTGGTGTGCAGGGGTGCACCATCTACAAGCAGGATGACTCTGTCTTTATTGGCAAGCTTCTGAGGGGATGTGATGCTGGAGCAAGTGGTAAGTTCCAAGTAATTACAGTATGTGTGGCTCTATTAGGCCTGGTTAAATCCCCCGAGTGTTCCTTATTTGGGCTAATTGAGGGCGTACCATGATGTGTGAGTGGTTGTCAAGGTTTTGGGTGCATGTGAGAACCATGTGATCTAGCAAGTGTGGGTTATGTAGGTTATTACTGGAGGGAGGTCCATGGTTGATTCAGACCAAACTCTGTGTGGCCTCAGGGACCAGCCTAAGAAGGCTTTAAGCCAAGCTTTTTGGAATGGAGGAAGTAGCTTACTTCAGATATTTGCGATCATCGACCATTTTGTTTAGAGATATACACCTCCATTCAAAAAATTTTAAAGGAAGAAAAAAAACTTCTGGGGTTGTAAAGCCTTCCTTGAGTGGTCTCTAAAGGCCGCACATAGTTTGGTCTGCTTTAAAGCCTTCCTCGAGTGGTCTCTAAAGGCCGCACGGAGTTTGTTCTGATTTAAAGCCTTCCCTGGGTGGTCCCTAAAGGCCGCACAGAGTTTGTTCTGCTTTAAAGCCTTCCTTGAGTGGTCTCTAAAGGCCACAAAGAGTTTGTTCTGCTTTAAAGCCTTCCTTGAGTGGTCTCTAAAGGCCACACAGAGTTTTTTCTGCTTTAAAGCCTTCCTTGAGTGGTCTCTAAAGGCCACACAGAGTTTGGTCTGCTTTAAAGCCTTCCTTGAGTGGTCTCTAAAGGCCACACAGAGCTTTAAAGCCTTCCTTGGGTGGTCTCTAAAGGCTGCACAGAGTTTGGTCTGCTTTAAAGCCTTCCTTGAGTGGTCTCTAAAGGCTGCACAGAGTTTGGTCTGCTTTAAAGCCTTCCTTGAGTGGTCTCTAAAGGCCACACAGAGTTTGGTCTGCTTTAAAGCCTTCCTTGGGTGGTCTCTAAAGGCCACACAGAGTTTGGTCTGCTTTAAAGCTTTCCTTGAGTGGTCTCTAAAGGCCACACAGAGTTTGGTCTGCTTTATAGCCTTCCTTGAGTGGTCTCTAAAGGCCACACAGAGCTTTAAAGCCTTCCTTGGGTGGTCTCTAAAGGCCACAAAGAGTTTGTTCTGCTTTAAAGCCTTCCTTGAGTGGTCTCTAAAGGCCACACAGAGTTTTTTCTGCTTTAAAGCCTTCCTTGAGTGGTCTCTAAAGGCCACACAGAGTTTGGTCTGCTTTAAAGCCTTCCTTGAGTGGTCTCTAAAGGCCACACAGAGCTTTAAAGCCTTCCTTGGGTGGTCTCTAAAGGCTGCACAGAGTTTGGTCTGCTTTAAAGCCTTCCTTGAGTGGTCTCTAAAGGCCACACAGAGTTTGGTCTGCTTTAAAGCCTTCCTTGAGTGGTCTCTAAAGGCCACACAGAGTTTGGTCTGCTTTAAAGCCTTCCTTGGGTGGTCTCTAAAGGCCACACAGAGTTTGGTCTGCTTTAAAGCTTTCCTTGAGTGGTCTCTAAAGGCCACACAGAGTTTGGTCTGCTTTATAGCCTTCCTTGAGTGGTCTCTAAAGGCCACACAGAGTTTGGTCTGCCTTCCTTGAGTGGTCTCTAAAGGCCACACAGACTTTAAAGCCTTCCTTGGGTTGTCTCTAAAGGCCACACAGAGTTTGGTCTGCTTTAAAGCCTTCCTTGGGTGGTCCCTAAAGGCCACACAGAGTTTGGTCTGCTTTAAAGCCTTCCTTGGGTGGTCTCTAAAGGCCACACAGAGTCTGTTCTGCTTTAAAGCCTTCCTTGAGGGGTCTCTAAAGACCACACAGAGTTTGGTGGATCTACCTATCGGGTTGCGAGTAATTTGTGTGTCCCTCCCCCTCCTAGCTGGTGTGGCAACTGGCCACTTGTAAACACACACACACACACACACACTCACTCACACACACACACACTCACTCACTCACTACTCGCACACACACTCACACACATACAAACACACACACACACACACTCACTCACTCACTCACTCACTCACTCAGTGAACTCACCCACTCACTCACTCACTCACTACTCGCACACACACTCACACACATACAAACACACACACACACTCACTCACTCACTCACTCAGTGAACTCACTCACTCACTCACTCACTCACTCACTCACTCACTCACTCACTCACTCACTCACTCACTCACTCACTCACTCACTCACTCACTCACTCACTCACTCACTCACTCACTCACTCACTCACTCACTCACTCACATACATACACACACTCACACAGAGGGAGGGAGAGAGAGAGGCTGCTTTAACATTAACCCTCTCACCGGTAACTTTACAGAGGGTTTTTTCTCAAAATGAATGATTTTCTTAATATTTATTATATTTAAAGATGCATGATGTAACGTACCTAGCAACCATATATCAGGTGATAGCTAATGAGTGGATGAATATTGTAACAAAATTTGGTGGCCTAGCAATAAACCACAACATCGTGAATCTCATTATAAGAAACGGGAACTGTTTCTAGCTTTCATTATTGTCCACTAAGAATGTTCAAAAGTTTACTATTGCTCATTGAGTGACAAGTTAGTATCTGACAATCGAAGAATATATTTTTTTGCAAACATATGAATATCATTATATGAAGCTGGCAACCACCACATAACTGTGAATATCATTACATGGAGCTGAATAGGAAGGTGTACTTGCATCACTGACTCATCAGAGTCAGAAGGAGAGATGTATGAAGGACCTCAATATAACATAATAAATCTTACTCTATATATATACCTTTACATTACTAGATTATGTTACATGCATATATATACCAGCAAGAGAGGTAGCGGCAGGTGGGTAGGGCTAGGGCTACCAATGACAGATCTTGTCAGAGCTGCTAGCTCATTCACGTCAACCTCGTGGCTTCCCAAGTAAGCAGGGGTATTTTCTTTATCTTCTTAAGAGCTACCACTCTTGGAAAGGCCAAAATCATCATAAAAAAGCAGACAGATAACTTCATCTCGATTATATCGAACTCACATCTATATTCCAAAACCAGAAGTGAAGTTTTACGTCACGTTTTTCATGGTTACCGAAATTATACATACGTTATATTTTAATTAGTCATAGAGCAAAGCTTTAGCTATGCGAAAAGATTTATTTTTTATTTTTTTAGTGAATGGTTAATTTTTTATTATTTTTTTAGTAGTGGTAATACCATTTCGCGCCTACAGGCGCTTATGCCGGTGAGAGGGTTAATATATCTGTCATCAATACCTGCACATCACTTTCTTGTCAGCCCACTAGTGTGGTATTGTGAGTGTTTTAGCACCTTGCTGGCTGTGGGAGACTAATCAGAGGTCTGTGGTTAGTGATGGATGAATGTGGCAACTATGGATGGTGTTAATTGTGTTGTTGATTGGTTACTGTAACAGGTGGGCTCCTATTGGTAACACATAATTACAGAGCTCCCCTATGAAGTGCTATTATTGTCACTGATGAACACAGGGAACAAAAGATGTATTGTTGATAGTGTTGTTAATTGATATTGGGTGCATATCTGTGCAGGATCTGGTCCTTGCATGTCTGGGCAGGGTTTCATTTAGAAAATTGTCCAAGGGGTGGGCAACTGGAGGAATCTGGATTTTAAGAGGGGGGGGGGGGCATGATGGTTGCATGATGGTTGCATGATGGTTAAAGATGTGACAACGTTTCTAATGAATTTTTTAATAATACAATTTCCAAAGAAAAGGGGAGGGGGGGCAAAAAGGTTTCACGAAGGGGTAGCCGCCCCCCTAAATGAAACCCTTCTGTGCATGATCTAGTCCTAATAAGGTACATGTCTGTGCATGATCTGGTCCTAATAAGGTGCATGTCTGTGCATGATCTGGTCCTAATAAGGTGCATGTCTGTGTAGGATCTGGCCCTAATAAGGAGCATGTCTGTGCATGATCTGGTCCTAATAAGGTGCATGTCTGTGTAGGATCTGGCCCTAATAAGGTGCATGTCTGTGCATGATCTGGTCCTAATAAGGTGCATGTCTGTGTAGGATCTGGCCCTAATAAGGTGCATGTCTGTGCATGATCTGGTCCTAATAAGGTGCATGTCTGTGTAGGATCTGGCCCTAATAAGGTGCATGTCTGTGCATGATCTGGTCCTAATAAGGTGCATGTCTGTGCATGATCTGGCCCTAATAAGGTGCATGTCTGTGCATGATCTGGTCCCAAGGGCCAAGTCTTGTGTGTATGGAGTGTAAAGGTCACTGAGATGTGTTTGTTGGCATGTGATGAGCAGAACATGATGTTTATAAGACCCCTGCTCCTTGATCTCTTGACCTCCTGCATGGTTACAGGTGTGTGTGTGTGTGAGTGTGTGTGTGCACGATGTTTGCATTTCTCCAGACATGCTATGTGAAGGAGATGAGCTTCTGGAGGTGAACGGCATTCCTGTGGCTGGCATGAGGACTGAGGACATCATTCACCTCATGGTGAGTGGGTGTGGTTAAGGTACCACATGTGGGTGTGGCCACAATGTTTATGTGTTGTTTATGTGCATGGTGGGTAGATCGTGTAGGTGTGGTCATACACATGGTGTGGGTGTGGTCACACAGTATGTGGGATATTTTGACATTGATAGCTACTGCACTGTAGGCTGTGATGTGCAGGCCCATCCCATGCACTGTAGGCTGTGATGTGCAGGCCCATCCCATGCAGTTCTCTAGCTGTGAGGCGGCATGACAGCTCTATCATGCTTCATGTTTGATCAGGTGTTGGGTGTCAGTAGTTTGTATCATGTACGAGTCAAGTCTGAGATGAAAAAACTAATTAAGATTAGAGGATGGCGATATCGATTTCCCAGAAGATGCAGAACCACAACTTGCTTCACACCTTCACTATCGGAGTGACTAACTATCGGAGTGACTAACCTTGTGAATACTATCAAAATGTCAGATGATCACATCTACACCCAACCACACACAAAGATGTCACTTTAAATAGACTGCCATTTAGTTCGATGATGTGAGGAAGGACCTCTCACTGCTGGTTCTCCTTGTTTCCGACAAGAAACTGCTTGTGCATCGCAAGCTGCAGTCACACCAGATGACCTTCTCAAATGCACTTCCTGCCTCACCCACAAATATCCATGCACACTCCAACCTCTTGACCTGGAAGGTGGAAGAAAGACAAAATAATGTTAGTTATTTTGAAAATCAAATGTCAACAAGAAACCCTGGTTACTTTAGCTCCACCAGAGCCGAGTCCCGGCATGCAAGTTATTGGTGCCTGTGTGTGTGTGTATACATGTATATATCAGTAGCTATAATGGGTAGCTATGTCTGCCTGTGTGTGTGTGTGTGTACATATATATCCCTGATGATTGCATTCGCATGAAACTATAGTAGGACTAGCCATCCCAGTACTTTTCTATATACATGTATATACATGTATATATTTATTATATATATATATCAGTAGCAGTAGCTATTTCTGTCTGTGTATGCTGTGTACTTACATGTAAGTACTTTTAAGGCCACTGGATGCCACATCAGTTAAAGGCACTCATACAACAGAGTGCAGCAAGCACATATATATATTAGGTTGACTTGTCAATGAGGAGCACGACCATTTTATGCCACCCTTTACCTATTATGTAATGAACAGCAAATAAAATGTATGTATATTTACCTGGCCACTTCTGTTGTCCTGAATGTACACACACACACACGTGTAGTCTGGAGACGTGGCTTCAGGGAGTACTCTCGCCTTCACCATCATCCCTGTCCATGACGAGAGCTATGACGTGGACTTTGAACCCGTGAGTACTAGAGATAGCCTTTGATACCTCACACACACAGACATGTCAGCATGGCCCGGTTAACCACACCCACAGGCATGCCTCATGTCAGCATGGCCCGGTGCTGTTGTGTGCATAACCACACCCACAGTCACACCATGTCCAGAACAACCATGCTGTATCTATGGATGTCCCAAGTTCAACGATACTGCTGTTGAGAGAAATCCTAGCCCTGTGCTCCCTCCAGCCATGGCCCTAGCCCTGTGCTCCCTCCAGCCATGGCCCTAGCCCTGTGCTCCCTCCAGCCATGGCCCTAGCCCTCCAGCCATGGCCCTAGCCCTGTGTTCCCTCCAGCCATGGCCCTAGCCCTGTGTTCCCTCCAGCCATGGCCCTAGCCCTGTGTTCCCTCCAGCCATGGCCCTAGCCCTGTGTTCCCTCCAGCCCCATGGCCCTAGCCCTGTGCTCCCTCCAGCCATGGCCCTAGCCCTCCAGCCATGGCCCTAGCCCCGTGTTCCCTCCAGCCATGGCCCTAGCCCCGTGTTCCCTCCAGCCATGGCCCTAGCCCTGTGTTCCCTCCAGCCCCATGGCCCTAGCCCTGTGCTCCCTCCAGCCATGGCCCTAGCCCTCCAGCCATGGCCCTAGTCCCGTGTTCCCTCCAGCCATGGCCCTAGCCCCGTGTTCCCTCCAGCCATGGCCCTAGCCCCGTGTTCCCTCTAGCCATGGCCCTAGCCCCGTGTTCTCGCAGTACACAAGCTTAAAATATTGATGTTATCACTGCAAACAATACCATCTTTATGGCTGCTCTCTGCTGCCACACTAGCTGCAGTCACTGGCTCTCTCAACCCTCCAGACAGTCTTTATGGCTGCTCTCTGCTGCCACACTAGCTGCAGTCACTGGCTCTCTCAACCCTGCAGACAGTCTTTATGGCTGCTCTCTGCTGCCACACCAGCTACAGTCACTGGCTCTCAACCCTCCAGACAGTCTTTATAGCTGCCACACCAGCTACAGTCACTGGCTCTCTCTCTCAACTGCAGTCCAGTCCAACTATCACTTCACTCTTAACTAGAACTAAATTATGCTCCGCCTACTGCAGGGCTAGTTCGAGGTCGTGCTGAGCTTGCACAAACCAGACAGCTCCACCCAATCTCAATTACTTTTAGTTGGGATTGGTTACCAGCGCTGTTATGCCAGCATCCCTGGGCCACGGACACTCAGATGACAGGCAAGTTAATCTCTCATGTGTGGGTCCGGGGGGGGGGGGGGGGTGGCAGTGTAAAGTTCTTCCTGCCAGTGGTGCAGTCCAAGCATTGCTGTGTGTGCCAGCTCTCCAGTGGTGCAGTCCAAGCATTGCTGTGTGTGCCAGCTCTCCAGTGGTGCAGTCCAAGCATTGCTGTGTGTGCCATCTCTCCAGTGGTGCAGTCCAAGCATTGCTGTGTGTGCCATCTCTCCAGTGGTGCAGTCCAAGCATTGCTGTGTGTGCCATCTCTCCAGTGGTGCAGTCCAAGCATTGCTGTACATGTATGTGCCATCTCTCCAGTGGTGCAGTCCAAGCATTGCTCTGTGTGCCATCTCTCCAGTGGTGCAGTCCAAGCATTGCTGTGTGTGCCCATCTCTCCAGTGGTGCAGTCCAAGCATTGCTGTATGTGCCATCTCTCCAGTGGTGCAGTCCAAGCATTGCTGTGTGCCATCTCCTTGTAACCAGATTGTGTTGCTTCTCCTATAGAAATACTTGCGTGCACACTTCAACTACGATGGCTCTCGTGATGCAGAGGTCCCCTGCAAGGCATTGGCACTCTTCTTCCAGAAAGGAGACATCATGGAAGTGGTGCACCAGGATGACCCAAACTGGTGGCAGGTACGAAGTAGTGGGGTGTGGTTCTCTATAGTGTGGGCGTGACTATCTGGATGGGTAGCTATACATGTATGTATGTCATAGGTGGATGGATGACTAGCATTTGTGTGGGTGGGTGTGGGTGTGGTTAGCTAGATGGGTAGTTATAGGTCATAGGTGGATGGATGACTGTCAGTATTTGTGTGTGGGGTGTGTGTGGATGGATGGATGGATAGCTATATGTCATAGGTGGATGGATGGGTAGCTATATATGTCATAGGTGGATGGATGGATGGATGGGTAGTTACAGGTCATAGGTGGATGGATGGATGGATGGGTAGCTATATATGTCATAGGTGGATGGATGGATGGATGGGTAGTTATATGTCATAGGTGGATGGATGGATGGATGGGTAGCTATATATGTCATAGGTGGATGGATGGATGGATGGGTAGTTATATGTCATAGGTGGATGGATGGATGGATGGGTAGCTATACTGTATGTCATAGGTGGATGGATGGATGGGTAGTTACAGGTCATAGGTGGATGGATGGATGGGTAGTTACAGGTCATAGGTGGATGGATGGATGGGTAGTTACAGGTCATAGGTGGATGGATGGATGGGGAGCTATATGTCATAGGTGGATGGATGGATGGGTAGTTACAGGTCATAGGTGGATGGATGACTGTCAGTGTTTGTGTGGGTAGGTGTGGCTGGTGGGTGTGGTTATCTAGATGGGTAGTCATAGGTGGATGGATGACTGTCAGTGTTTGTGTGCAGTGAATGTGTCTTCATGTGTGTCCTTATCGTGTCCCCTTGTTTGTTTGTGGTAGGCATGTAAGGTGTTTGAAGAAGGTGCCGTCTCCCTCCCCGGCCTCATGCCGTCCATGCATCTACAGCAAATGTAAGTGCAGGAACGTGACATCATCCACTTGGGCCGAGCAGAGACAAATGCAACTCATGCAGAGCGAAGTCCGGTGATGTACCTTGACTTCCTCTTAGATCAGCTTAGAACTTAAAATGATTATAGAAACTGATTTTCTATAAACTTCCTTGAAGCAAGTTGATAGAAAGTTTTATTTCTATCAACTATTTCTGAGTTGCTATTAGAGAAAGTGACGTGTGTTTAGTGTCATGTCTTGAGGGGATCATTTTCAGTTTTCAAAAATTCCCATTTTCCGTTTCATCATTTAAATCTAATTAAGAAGAGGTTTTCAGAATTATCTTCATGGAAATCAGTGCAAAAATTGAATAAAATAGGTACGAATATGGTCTTACTTGAAATGCTTGGCACGTTTCTCCGCTGGTACTTGCTAATTGGTGCACTGCGCTTGGCCTTCTTGGCTCTTGGAGGGACTTGAACCCTCTGAATGCGGGGGGTGCATTCAATTTTACTGCCCCAGTAGTAAGGATTTTTATGATTTTTTTCCGCCCTCCATAATCAAGACTTGTAAAATGTTGTAAAATGCAATATCAATCCTAAAGACAACTACTGTACATAACTGACTCTTATTCTGAATTTAGTCCCCTCCCCCCCTTGGGGGTCTACAATCACTCAGGAAAATTGACTCTAGTGTCGTCTTCAATGCTGTGCTATACTGTAGGTGTATAGCTACCACACCCACCAGCCATAGGCTGGCAATTGTAGCCACTGAATACATGCATGTAGGCTGTAGCATGCAAGCCTCTCATTTTCCTTCAGTCTGCTGGAGGGAAGTACAAGTAGGATGGTGGACTGCATGGGCTGAATATCTCGTAGTTTTATATTATTCGATGCTTTTGGTGCTGGATATTAATGTGTGTAACTCATCATTGGATGGATGTTAGTGTGTGTAACTCATCATTGGATGGATGTTAGTGTGTGTCATCATTGGATGGATGTTAGTGTGTGTAACTCATCATTGGATGGATGTTAGTGTGTGTCATCATTGGATGGATGTTAGTGTGTGTAACTCATCATTGGATGGATGTTAGTGTGTGTCATCATTGGATGGATGTTAGTGTGTGTAACTCATCATTGGATGGATGTTAGTGTGTGTAACTCATTGGATGGATGTTAGTGTGTGTAACTCAGCATTGGATGGATGTTAGTGTGTAACTCATCATTGGATGGATGTTAGTGGGTATAACTCATCATTGGATGGATGTTGGTGTGTAACTCATCATTGGATGGATGTTAGTGTGTGTAACTCATTGGATTGATGTTAGTGTGTGTAACTCATCATTGGATGGATGTTAGTGTGTGTAACTCATCATTGGATGGATGTTAGTGTGTGTAACTCAGCATTGGATGGATGTTAGTGTGTATAACTCAGCATTGGATGGATGTTAGTGTGTATAACTCAGCATTGGATGGATGTTAGTGTGTGTAACTCAGCATTGGATGGATGTTAGTGTGTGTAACTCAGCATTGGATGGATGTTAGTGTGTGTAACTCATCATTGGATGGATGTTAGTGTGTATATCTCAGCATTGGATGGATGTTGGTGTGTGTAACTCAGCATTGGATGGATGTTAGTGTGGCATTGGATGGATGTTAGTGTGTGTAACTCAGCATTGGATGGATGTTAGTGTGGCATTGGATGGATGTTGGTGTGTGTAACTCAGCATTGGATGGATGTTAGTGTGTGTAACTCAGCATTGGATGGATGTTAGTGTGTATAATTCAGCATTGGATGGATGTTAGTGAGTATAACTCATCATTGGATGGATGTTAGTGTGTGTAACTCATCATTGGATGGATGTTAGTGTGTATATCTCAGCATTGGATGGATGTTGGTGTGTGTAACTCAGCATTGGATGGATGTTAGTGTGTATAACTCAGCATTGGATGGATGTTAGTGTGTGTAACTCAGCATTGGATGGATGTTAGTGAGTATAACTTATCATTGGATGGATGTTAGTGTGTGTAACTCATTGGATGGATGTTAGTGTGTGTAACTCATCATTGGATGGATGTTAGTGTGTAACTCAGCATTGGATGGATGTTAGTGTGTATAACTCGGCATTGGATGGATGTTAGTGTGTAACTCATCATTGGATGGATGTTAGTGTGTGTAACTCATTGGATTGATGTTAGTGTGTGTAACTCATCATTGGATGGATGTTAGTGTGTGTAACTCAGCATTGGATGGATGTTAGTGTGTATAACTCAGCATTGGATGGATGTTAGTGTGTGTAACTCAGCATTGGATGGATGTTAGTGTGTGTAACTCAGCATTGGATGGATGTTAGTGAGTATAACTTATCATTGGATGGATGTTAGTGTGTGTAACTCATTGGATTGATGTTAGTGTGTGTAACTCAGCATTGGATGGATGTTAGTGTGTGTAACTCAGCATTGGATGGATGTTAGTGTGTGTAACTCATCATTAGAGGTGTCAATGACAAATATGTCACTGGTGTAGGCGTGAAGCCATGGTACACTCCCACCCGTACTACTCGGCCATGACTACCAAGAAGGGACTGCGCGGTCTGTTCTTCAAGAAGAAGAAGAAGACTGTCTACTATCAGAACACACCGCCCAGAAGTGAGTGTGTGTGTGTGTGTGTGTGTTGGTGCATTGCTATGAGTAGACCCTCGGCTTGGAGGACATAAGTGGGAGAGAGAAGGAAGGGAAGAAAGTGTCGTGCTTTGTTAGAACTTTTTTTTAAATTTTCAGCTAATGTTGTGAGGTGTGTAGAGGTGTTTTAAAACCACCTTGGTCATTCATGATGACATCATTGTTGGTACTGGTCATCAAGTCCATAACCTCTCTGGTTATGAACATGGGGGTCATTTTAATTTACTCTCTTGATGTCCAATCAATGCAAGTGAAAAACACCTTAGGCCATGCAAGGTTATGTTAGAGAATAGCCCCATATTGGGGGAGGGTTAGGGTTATGATAAAGATGTTTGAGGATTTCTGCCTACTTGGGGGTATTGTTATATTACATGCGTGGGTAATGCATTGACTCTTATTATGCAGATGCGTTGGGTATTGGTGACGAGATTCCCACCTACGAGGAGGTAGTGAAGATGGACCCCGACCCCAGCATGTGTCGACCTATTGTACTAGTTGGTGCCCCTGGTGTGGGGCGCAAGACGCTCATTCGCAAACTCATCGAGTCCGACCCCTCGCTCTATCAGCCTGTGGTCCAGCGTAAGTCTTTCTGAATGTCACTAGATATATACAGACAAGACATCCAGAGGCTAGGGAATTAGCCTAGTGCCTGCAACACCTAGCAAGTGAATGTGATGACCATTTCCTATTTCATACAATATGATTGACAGGAATTAGGAAACTAGGTCAACTCCACAGATAACTAATCATCAACCCTCTCCCTGGTCATGAATATGCATGCATTCAAGTGTATTCATCCTGGTCATGAATATACATGCAGTCAAGTTTATTCATCCTGGTCGTGAATATGCATGCATTCAAGTGTATTCATCCCTGGTCGTGAATATGTTTACAAGTGTACTTGTGATATTGCATGATGCTATCCCAGTTTCATGTCTCTCTTGGTGTCCATCCCATTCAGACACCACGCGAGGGGTGAGAGCGGGCGAGAGTCGCGACTTCTACTTTGTTTCTCGCGAGGAGTTTGAGAGAGACATAGAGCAGGATCGATTTCTAGAGTACGGAGAGAGCAAAGGTCATTTCTCTGGCATTTCCTTCTCCTCCATCAAGAGAGTCATGGAGTCTGGCAGAATTCCAGTGATGGATGTGCATCCACAGGTATGGACATACGTGTAGGTGTGAGTGTGCCTGTGTGTGTGTGAGAGTGTGCCTCTGTGCAGTGTTGCCATAAATTTTTTGGTAATTTCCAAATTACTCACCTGTGTTATCCAAAAAAATTGTTGCCCAAAAATCCAAAACAACAATTTCATGAGAAATAACATACTAAAGTGTGTTCATATATAGCATTTACACATGTCTTTAATATTTCAGTGTTCGGTTTAAATTCATAGCATTTTTTAGGAACATTGAATTGCACTGTTAAAAGGAATTTAATGTAGAAATTCCTAGTCTGTTTCTGTGCTTCGTTTTGTTGAGACCAATGTGGCTGAATAGACGTTCGGCACATGGTCTGATATGTATGAAATGTCAAACAATTTTCTAATGATGAATAATCCAAACATTTATTGATAAAATCCAAACAGAAAATTTAAGGGTAAAAAATCAGTTTGGATAAAATCCAACACTATGGCCACACTGCTGAGTGTGGGTGAGTGTGTGTGAGTGTGCCTGAGTGTGGGTGAGTGTGCCTGTGTGGGTGAGTGTGCCTCTGTGTAGTGTGAATCTTCGTAGCAATTACTAGTTTATTTTTATTTCTATTGTCATGTACGAAGTTCCTTCGCAATCATCTCTATCTTGTAGTGTGAATCTTCGTAGCAATTACTAGTTTATTTTTATTTCTATTGTTATGTACGAAGTTCCTTCGCAATCGTCTATCTATATCTGTTGTTGTTGTTGACTGTTAGTGTACAAACATCGACACTTCCTTTTTATTTGCTCACTATTAACTTGTTGTGTGTTTCAGGCGTTGAAGAAGATCAGGCACACGGGCTTGAAGCCCTTCGTTGTCTTCGTGGCCTCTCCTGAACTGGAACGACTTCAGGTGACGAGGAGGCTTGGCTCACAGAAGCAGAAGAAACGACTGAGCCTCAAGCAACACCTTCACCTGCCAGACATGGCGCACATCTACACTGTAAGTAGATTCATATGCCAGACATGGCGCACATCTACACTGTAAGTAGATTCATGTGCCCGACATGGCGCACATCTACACTGTAAGTAGATTCATATGCCAGACATGGCGCACATCTACACTGTAGGTAGATTCATATGCCCGACATGGCGCACATCTACACTGTAAGTAGATTCATGTGCCAGACATGGCACACATCTACACTGTAAGTAGATTCATATGCCAGACACGGCGCACATCTACACTGTAAGTAGATTCATATGCCAGACATGGCGCACATCTACACTGTAAGTAGATTCATGTGCCAGACATGGCGCACATCTACACTGTAAGTAGATTCATATGCCTGACATGGCACACATCTACAGATCCTGCACAGACATGCACCTTATTAGGACCAGATCATGCACAGACATGTACCTTATTAGGACCAGATCATGCACAGACATGCACCTTATTAGGACCAGATCATGCACAGACATGCACCTTATTAGGACTAGATCATGCACAGACATGCACCTTATTAGGACCAGATCATGCACAGACATGCTCCTTATTAGGACCAGATCATACACAGACATGCACCTTATTAGGACCAGATCATGCACAGACATGCACCTTATTAGGGCCAGATCATGCACAGACATGCACCTTATTAGGACCAGATCATGCACAGACATGCACCTTATTAGGACCAGATCATGCACAGACATGCACCTTATTAGGACCAGATCATGCACAGACATGCTCCTTATTAGGGCCAGATCATGCACAGACATGCACCTTATTAGGACCAGATCATGCACAGACATGCACCTTATTAGGACCAGATCATGCACAGACATGTACCTTATTAGGGCCAGATCATGCACAGACATGCTCCTTATTAGGGCCAGATCATGCACAGACATGTACCTTATTAGGGCCAGATCATGCACAGACATGCACCTTATTAGGACCAGATCATGCACAGACATGCTCCTTATTAGGGCCAGATCATGCACAGATATGCACCTTATTAGGACCAGATCATGCACAGACATGCACCTTATTAGGGCCAGATCCTACACAGACATGCACCTTATTAGGACCAGATCATGCACAGACATGCACCTTATTAGGGCCAGATCCTACACAGACATGCACCTTATTAGGGCCAGATCATGCACAGATATGCACCTTATTAGGACCAGATCATGCACAGACATGCACCTTATTAGGACCAGATCATGCACAGACATGCACCTTATTAGGACCAGATCATGCACAGACATGCACCTTATTAGGACCAGATCATACACAGACATGCACCTTATTAGGACCAGATCATGCACAGACATGCACCTTATTAGGACCAGATCATGCACAGACATGCTCCTTATTAGGGCCAGATCATGCACAGATATGTACCTTATTAGGGCCAGATCATGCACAGACATGCACCTTATTAGGACCAGATCATGCACAGACATGTACCTTATTAGGGCCAGATCATGCACAGACATGCACCTTATTAGGACCAGATCATGCACAGACATGTACCTTATTAGGACCAGATCATGCACAGACATGCACCTTATTAGGGCCAGATCATGCACAGACATGCACCTTATTAGGGCCAGATCATGCACAGACATGCACCTTATTAGGACCAGATCATCCACAGACATGCACCTTATTAGGACCAGATCATCCACAGACATGCACCTTATTAGGACCAGATCATGCACAGACATGCACCTTATTAGGACCAGATCATGCACAGACATGTACCTTATTAGGGCCAGATCATACACAGACATGCACCTTATTAGGGCCAGATCATGCACAGACATGCACCTTATTAGGACCAGATCATACACAGACATGCTCCTTATTAGGGCCAGATCCTGCACAGACATGCACCTTATTAGGGCCAGATCATGCACAGACATGTACCTTATTAGGACCAGATCATGCACAGACATGCTCCTTATTAGGGCCAGATCATGCACAGACATGCACCTTATTAGGGCCAGATCATGCACAGACATGCACCTTATTAGGACCAGATCCTACACAGACATGCACCTTATTAGGGCCAGATCATGCACAGACATGCACCTTATTAGGGCCAGATCATGCACAGACATGTACCTTATTAGGACCAGATCATGCACAGACATGCACCTTATTAGGACCAGATCATGCACAGACATGCACCTTATTAGGACCAGATCATGCACAGACATGCACCTTATTAGGACCAGATCATGCACAGACATGCTCCTTATTAGGGCCAGATCATGCACAGACATGCACCTTATTAGGGCCAGATCATGCACAGACATGCACCTTATTAGGACCAGATCATCCACAGACATGCACCTTATTAGGACCAGATCATCCACAGACATGCACCTTATTAGGACCAGATCCTACACAGACATGCACCTTATTAGGACCAGATCCTACACAGACATGCACCTTATTAGGGCCAGATCATGCACAGACATGTACCTTATTAGGGCCAGATCATGCACAGACATGTACCTTATTAGGACCAGATCATGCACAGACATGTACCTTATTAGGACCAGATCATGCACAGACATGCACCTTATTAGGGCCAGATCATGCACAGACATGCACCTTATTAGGACCAGATCATGCACAGACATGCTCCTTATTAGGGCCAGATCATGCACAGACATGCACCTTATTAGGACCAGATCCTACACAGACATGCACCTTATTAGGGCCAGATCATGCACAGACATGCACCTTATTAGGACCAGATCCTACACAGACATGCACCTTATTAGGGCCAGATCATGCACAGACATGCACCTTATTAGGGCCAGATCATGCACAGACATGCACCTTATTAGGACCAGATCCTACACAGACATGCACCTTATTAGGGCCAGATCATGCACAGACATGTACCTTATTAGGACCAGATCATGCACAGACATGTACCTTATTAGGGCCAGATCATGCACAGACATGCACCTTATTAGGACCAGATCATACACAGACATGCACCTTATTAGGGCCAGATCATGCACAGACATGCACCTTATTAGGACCAGATCATACACAGACATGCTCCTTATTAGGGCCAGATCCTGCACAGACATGCACCTTATTAGGGCCAGATCATGCACAGACATGCACCTTATTAGGGCCAGATCATGCACAGACATGCACCTTATTAGGACCAGATCCTACACAGACATGCACCTTATTAGGGCCAGATCATGCACAGACATGCACCTTATTAGGGCCAGATCATGCACAGACATGTACCTTATTAGGACCAGATCATACACAGACATGCACCTTATTAGGACCAGATCATGCACAGACATGCACCTTATTAGGACCAGATCATGCACAGACATGCTCCTTATTAGGACCAGATCCTACACAGACATGCACCTTATTAGGGCCAGATCCTACACAGACATGCACCTTATTAGGGCCAGATCATGCACAGACATGCACCTTATTAGGGCCAGATCCTACACAGACATGCACCTTATTAGGGCCAGATCATGCACAGACATGCACCTTATTAGGACCAGATCATCCACAGACATGCACCTTATTAGGACCAGATCATCCACAGACATGCACCTTATTAGGACCAGATCATCCACAGACATGCACCTTATTAGGACCAGATCCTACACAGACATGCACCTTATTAGGACCAGATCCTACACAGACATGTAAGGACCATATCTTGCATAACAACTCTTATCACAACCCATACCAGCTCGTTCCCAGTGTGTGCATGTGTGCATCAGGTGATAAGTACACTCATTTCTGTGCTCATTTTTGTTCGTTTGTGTTCTCATTAATTACTGATATTTATTTGCTGTAAATTCTGCAGGAGGCTGATCTGCATCACTTGGTAAAGGAGAGCTACCTCATAGAAACCCAGTATGGCCACTACTTTGATTGGGTCATGGTCAATGACGACTTCCGGGTAGCGGCAGATATGCTCAAGGAAGTGGCTCGACGCCTTGAACACGAACCCCAATGGGTACCTGCTGCATGGAAAAACTACTAATTCTGTTGCATCTATTTATAGACTATAAGCAAGCATTGATTACATTACATCACCCATTATTACAATACCATCAGCAGCATCATCCAATCAAATCGACTTCTGTTCCATTTTTCTCAAAACCTGTCTCAGACACTTCATCTTCATTTAACTCATTAATTTAAATTTATGCATGGTATTTATTAATTTTAACAAGGTCAGTTAAAAGTGCTAACGGAAGAGAGGAAGCTGCTTGCTTTTAACTCATTAATTTAAATTTATGCATGGTATTTATTAATTTTAACAAGGTCAGTTAAGTGCTAATGAAGGAAGTTGTTTAGCAAACTATTTCCCCGTCAGGAACAAGCTGTGATCCATCCTATATAGGAACAAGTTGTGGTTACCCTGGACCAAGCTCTGTGGTGTCTTTTACCCATTCTAAGATTGATATAGCCAGCTCTTTCTATGATCAATGACCGACTGGTTAGATGAATTTTAGTGAAAAATATATACCCAATCATGACTAACCAATCAGGACTATAATAATGTATATACATTACATAATAAATGTGTGAATGAATAAATAAATACAGATGAGTTTGAAATCGAGTGAGTCACAACAAATCTATCTAATCTTGCTCTGTGCCTCCACTTGTGCTCTGCAGAATCTGAACAGCGTGTGCCGCTGTTAGCTCTCGTGGGTCGTGTCCGAGGGCGCAGTGGGCTGTTCAGAGGCACAGGCAGCCTCGTAGGATGGGGGGGAATTCTGCTGCTGCATATGTGCCACCATGTACCCAGGAAGAGGAGGCACTGGCTCAGTGGGAGCTAAATGATCATGAAAGAGAGACCGAGTAAAATTAGCATCGCTGTTGACCTATAACACCACCCGTATAAAGAGTCGTAGACATCACTTGTCCTGACATGACCCCACCCACCCAGACACAAGCTCGTATCTAAAACTCACATTGGCATTCCTAGGCTTATTGTAGTTTGGTCCACTATTATTTCCAAAAATTATTATCGGCATCCTCTTGATGGTAAACTGGCAGGGACAAATCTTTGAAACCATCTATCTATCTATATCTTCCCCCTCACGTAACTAGGGAACAATAGGTCCACTTGTGGAACAAGTTGCTGACCTGCGACTATGCGCACCAATATTAAACTTTATGATGACCTGCAACCATGTGCACCAATATTAAACTTTATGCTGACCTGCAACCATGCACACCAATATTAAACTTTATGATGACCTGCAACCATGCACACCAATATTAAACTTTATGATGACCATCGACCATGCACACCAATATTAAACTTTACGATGACCTGCAACCATGCACACCAATATTAAACTTTATGATGACCTGCAACCATGCGCACCAATATTAAACTTTATGATGACCTGCAACCATATGCACCAATATTAAACTTTATGATGACCTGCAACCATGCGCACCAATATTAAACTTTATGAAGACCATCGACCATGCACACCAATATTAAACTTTATGATGACCTGCAACCATGCACACCAATATTAAACTTTATGATGACCATCAACCATGCGCACCAATATTAAACTTTATGATGACCTGCAACCATGTGCACCAATATTAAACTTTATGATGACCTGCAACCATGCACACCAATATTAAACTTTATGCTGACCTGCAACCATGCACACCAATATTAAAATTTATGATGACCTGCAACCATGCACACCAATATTAAAATTTATGATGACCTGCAACCACGCACACCAATATTAAAATTTATGATGACCTGCAACCATGCACACCAATATTAAACTTTATGATGACCATCGACCATGCGCACCAATATTAAACTTTAAAGCCAGTGTACACCACACATCACAGCAGATATTACACTGGCTTTAAAGTTTAATATTGGTACGCATGGTCGATGGTCATCATAAAGTTTAATATTGGTGTGCATGGTTGCAGGTCATCATAAATTTTAATATTGGTGTGCGTGGTTGCAGGTCATCATAAATTTTAATATTGGTGCACCACCTATCAGTGCTCTACAAGAGTACAGTTGCTGCTCTGACTGGACTAAAAGTGGTTTGGATTAAAATTAGTGGTCTGGACTAAAAGTCGTCTAGGCTAAAAGTGGTCTGAGAGTATTTGACCAGGTGAGTAGTGTGAGTGACTGATGTCCAGCAAGGTTCTCCAGCACCCACCAGCAGCAGTCCTCTGGCTAGGGCAAGGCAGGCAGGACCAGAATCAGAGCTACAATGTCCTTGTTAGAAAATTGGTCTGGCCGGACCAACTTTGGTCCTGGACAATTTTTCCCCATAAATATGACCACTCCCCATAAATATGACCACTCCCCATAAATATGACCACACCCCATAAATATGACCACTCCCCAACGATAGCAGAACAAGTTGAGGTCACGACACTGTACAGATTGCAATAAGTGACACACCCACATCAAGTGCTCAGCGGAAGTTTTGTGGGGAAAGTTGGGAAATCAACAAATAATGGGTGTGGCCTACTGCAATACTGGTGCGCAGTGTATTCCACTCACGCAACAAGCCCCACACACACCCACACTCACTCTACACACACAAACACAAATACATATTGGGGGGAGAAATAAATTTAAAAAATACATGACAAGGAAACAAGCATTGACCAATCAGATAGACCCTTCATCTTTTGAAACAACGACAGCAAACATAATGCTGGTTTAAAATTAAAAATTTAAAGCATAATATATTGATGCTAAAAGGTCGAGGTCCAACCAATGTGGTCAACCCTTTCTCTATAAAACATTCTTGTCTTGTTAATATATCCTCCCACTCCTCCTCTATAGTCGAGCAGCTTCCTTCAAGAAGTTGCTCAGGATAATTCTGGAACTAACCCATCACAGCAGATATTCTTTACCATATTTGCTGTTCAAGCACACACGCACACACACACACACGCATGCACACACACGCACACACAAGTGCCTGAGCTGTTCAACTATTGTATACACACATAGATTCCATTACAAGTAGCTACCAGGTTTTTCTGAGTGTCTGAGCTGTTAACTAACATAGTTACCATTACAAGTAGCTACCAGATTTTGCTGGGTGTTAACTATTGTCAACTGTTGTCACAAGAGTGAGCTTCTCAATAAAACAACTGATGCTCACTTCTGCCAGCAGCTGCTGACTAGTGCAGACATGCTTGCATAAACACATCAACTGTTCTGACAACCCTTTACCAATTTCCAGGTGTTTATTAGTCGCTAGATCTTCTGGTTGTAAAATGTTAAGGAACGCACCTATTGTGTGCAAGTTATGGGTGGGTGAACAAGCAGATAGATAGATAGATAGATAGATAGATAGATAGATAGACAGATGATAGACAGTTAGGTAGATAGGTAGGCAGATGTAGATAGATGGATAGGATGTAGAGATGGATAGGTAGATAGATATGATAGGACTATCGAAAAGGTTAGGCCGTCAGAGATATGAAGTAGGAATGATGTCCACTAGCACTCGTGCAGAGCTGCAGAAGTGAGAGTGGACATCGTGAAGAAGCTCTCTGTGCAGCACAACATAGCACACTGCACTAGCACACACACACACACACACACACATCATACCACATCACAGGCTCTGCTTTCAACCGTCCGATCCAAAAGCTCAAAGTCTCTATAGAGACACATCCTTTGACTGGGCACCCGACGCCCCCCCCCCCCCCCCCCTAACTCCTGATTAACTCCTGCATCAATTTCCCGGCCTGATGCAGATATTCTCTCCTCTATGATGCAGGCATTCTTCACCGCCCTCCAAGATATCACGATATTACCCCCTTGCCACGCCTTGATGCAGATATTACACCCCTGCCACGCCCTGATGCAAATATTACCTCCCTGCCCCGCCTTGATGCAGATATTATCCCCTGCCCCACCCTTATGCAGATATTACCCCCCTGCCCCACCCAGATATTACACCCCTGCCCCGCCCTGATGCAGATAGTACCCCCTGCCCCACCCTGATGCAGATATTACACCCCTGCCCTACCTTGCTGCAGACATTACCAGTCATTCAAGCACATGAAAACTACACTTATCGTAACTCATTAGTCATAGCGTACTAGGTGGGCGGTGCTCATCATCCTTCAGCGGCCACTTCTCAGGCTGTGCTGAGCTCTCCTTACCAGATATCAAAGGCGGCAACTGCAGAAGCCAACAATAATACGACAATGACCCCTAAGGGTATACAGTAAGAATTCTCCGAGGGGAGAGGGGGAAGGGGAAAGGGGAGAGGGCGGAGGGAAAAAGGGAGAGGGGTCAGGGGAGAGGGGGAGGGGAGAGAGGAGATGGGAGAGGGGAGAGGGAGGGGGGGGGGAGAGGGGGGAGGGGAGAGGGGAGAGGAGGGTGATACTTAAACAAGCGTAACTGTGTTTAAATGTGTCTAACCCTCACCCACTAAGCTTCATTAACACTTCACAGCAAGGTGTGTGACAATGCTCAATGCTGTAAGGGACAGGAGGATGGAAGCGGCCATTGATCCAACCCTCACCCCTATTAAGACGGCCTGGATCTGCCCCCACATCACGAGCGTCCTGGCCACCTCCACCAGCAGCAGCCATTGATCGTCTCATTAACCCTTCACACCTGATTCAATCTAGCTAGACGATATCACGCTGTAATACTGACCACACCCACAACTCACACGTGATGTCATGGTGTCCATGACAAGTAAAAAATCAAAAGATGCATGATTGAACCTCTCCCCTACACACACCCAGAACTCCTGGACAATACTGTGATTACAACAACAACAACAACGCACATTTGGTCTGCAAAAGGACATAAACTCACGTGAGCACCAAGAACCTCACTCCACTCCTTCATCTCTGCCTGCAGATGACAATGACAGATATACACAGTGTTAATTAATTATTACAGTGCTTCATAGAGTGGGTGGCTACTGAGCAGGGAATACTACGAAGGACTATAATTACTTATTATTATTACTACTACAACCACTACTACTTATTATTTATATTAATTATTATTATTATTGCTACTATTACTTATATATTATATTATTATTATTACTTATTATTATTATTATTTTATATTATTATTACTACTACTACAACCACCACTACTACTACTTATTATTATTATTTTATATTAATTATTACTACTATTACTTATTAATATTATTATTATTACTATTGCTTATTATTATATTATTAATTATTACTACTACTACTTATATTAATTATTATTATTATTATTACTATTACTTATTAATATTATTATTATATTATTATTATTATTATTTATATTACTACCTACTACTACTACTACTACTACTACTACTAATTATAATAATTATTATTATTACTACTACTTATTAATATTATATTATTATTACTTATTATATTATTAATTATTATTATTATTATTATTATTACTACTACTTATTAATATTATTATTATATTATTAATTATTATTATTATTATTATTATTATTATTATTACTATTACCATTATATTATATTATTAATTATTACTACTATTGCTTATTATTATATTATTTATTATTACTACTATTACTTTTACTACTATTACTTATTAATATTATTATATTATATTATTAATTATTATTATTATTATTACTTGTTACTTATTACTTAATAATATTATTATTATATTATTAATTATTATTTACTACTACTACTTATTTATATAATTATTATATTATTAATTATTATTATTATTATTATTATTATTATTATTATTATTATTATTATTATTATTATTATTATTATTATTATTACCTACTACTACTACTACTACTACTACTACTACTAATTATAATAATTATTATTATTACTTATTATATTATTATATATTCTCTAGGATTGATTATAGACTGAAGATCCAAATTAGCATCATTGTGATTTCAAACTCTAGGGGAGGGGTAGGATATATCCCAGGGGACCTCCAACCTTCTGTGTGAAACAGTTTATTCTCGTCAGCCAGTCTATAAAGCAAGCAATTGCAACACACACCACACTCTTAATTAAGGCTGGTTCACAACACGACGCTGGCCGAACGGGGCATTGCGTTGCGTCTGAGCGTGACGTCGTGTTGTGAACCTCAAACGCAACGGAGCGCAACGCGACGGACCTGTATTCTCGATTAGAAAAAAGTTCTAATCCAGCATCTGAAACGCAGCGTCGGACTAATCAGAATGCTATAATCTATCATGTGCCGCTGACCTGCAGTTTGGCCAGTATCAAAGATGAAAAGTTGCTGTCAGGAGCTACCCCTGTTTGTGGCAGGTGACTGGAAGTCAGTGGCAAGTCAGGTAAGAATGGTCTAGCTATGACTAGCTATATAAAGAATGGCCTAGCTACTAGTTTCTATCGAGTGACTACAATTATCCACATATTGATATGATAGGTTGGAGAAGGAGCAACTTCAGAACACTGTTGCAAAAAGTGGAAGACACTGAGGGATCGGTATGTAAGGGAACTGAAGAAGAAGAGGCCCAAGAGTGTGACGCAGGCCCATGGCTATTTCATGCTAGCCACTGTTTTCTGTCATCATTTTTACAGGACATTATTTGTGAACATTGAATTCCCCAAGAACCCTATTCCCCACCACCTACCAATTATCATGAACATGAATATGTCAAATATTTTAAGCCAATTTTGTGTACTGATACGTTGAAAATATTTACTAGATAATTTATTATTAGAATTGTGTGTTTATGTATGCCAAAACAGTTATATTGCCAGGGGACTTCTCCAGCTGTGCTTGAGAAGTAGTCCCTGAAGGCATCTCTCGTGGAAGCAGCGGATCGTGAATACCTCAAGATAAATTGGACTTTATATAATGAACAAGGTACAAAGGGGGGGAAACCCTGTTGCTTCCAGCACATGATAGGGACTCCATTCCAGTACATTGGCTCCTCGTCGATGGTACAAACTGTTTATCGTCCCGTACGAAAGTTGAAGGACAGAGAGGTATGCAAAATCATCGAGGATACTCATGTCAGAGAGACCTAACAAAAAAAAAATTTCACTATACTTGCGAGTTGCCTGTAGCAAGAAATCTCAGAGCGAGTGCCAACCTTTCACCTGGGGAGATATCAGCGCTGTCATGACTCTGATGGGTCAGGTATGGACTGACCTATATATATATATAATTAGGTAACTTTTATTATTTATACTATGGATATACAAAGCATACCTCTGCTAAAAGAGTGTCAAACCTTTCCCTAGACATCCTTAAATATCTGAGATGACTCTCTGGGTCAGACAGCCTCATCTCTTGTAGGATTGTTCTAATCTCCATGCTGGGTACAGCGAGCGAATATAGGGCGTACCCACATCCTTCTCTTCGTCTCCTGCTAGCCAATAGCAAGATAAATCAAACTCTTCTTCGCTGTTGCTGTCAGTGCTTGCCCTTTTGTTGAGCGCAGTTCGAAATGAATAGGGTCAAAGGTGAATTGACACGCGGCGCTGGCCGAGCAGAACGTTGCGTCATTTATGTTGTGAACCGGCAAACGCAATGCAATGCAGTGCAACGCTCCCTCGGCCAGCGTCGTGTTGTGAACCAACCTATAGGCACCCGGTTAGCTCCGGGCTATTTGTGAGGATACAACAACAACTGCAATGGGGAAATGATGATTGCGTCAACTCTTCGTTGACCACACAACTCTTCACAGATCATCCACCTGTATCTGGATCACATCTGAACCTGTGCCACTAGTGTGTGAAGAAGTCTTAATGGCAGGGGCAACCTCAGAACATGGAAGAGGTCTTCCACACCTCCGCTAGAGCATCATCTCAAAGAGCAGGGGCTACCTCAGAACATGAGGAGGCCTTCCACACCTCTGCTAGAGCATCATGTGAAAAAGTCTTAATGGCAGGGGCAACCTCAGAACATGGACGAGGTCTCTGCTAGAGCATCGTGTGAAAAAGTCTTAATGGCAGGGGCAACCTCAGAACATGGACGAGGTCTTCCACACCTCTGCTAGAGCATCATGTGAAAAAGTCTTAATGGCAGGGGCAACCTCAACATGGAGGCCTTCCACACCTCTGCTAGAGCATCATCTGAAAGAGTCTTAATGGCAGGGGCAACCTCAACATGGAGGAGGCCTTCCACACCTCTGCTAGAGCATCGTGTGAAAAAGTCTTAATGGCAGGGGCAACCTCAACATGGAGGCCTTCCACACCTCTGCTAGAGCATCATCTGAAAGAGTCTTAATGGCAGGGGCAACCTCAACATGGAGGAGGCCTTCCACACCTCTGCTAGAGCATCATGTGAAAAAGTCTTAATGGCAGGGGCAACCTCAGAACATGGAGGAGGCCTTCCACACCTCTGCTAGAGCATCATCTGAAAGAGTCTTAATGGCAGGGGCAACCTCAACATGGAGGAGGCCTTCCACACCCCTGCTAGAGCATCATCTGAAAGAGTCTTAATGGCAGGGGCAACCTGAACATAGAGGAGGCCTTCCACACCTCTGCTAGAGCATCGTGTGAAAAAGTCTTAATGGCAGGGGCAACCTCAGAACATGGACGAGGTCTTCCACACCTCTGCTAGAGCATCGTGTGAAAAAGTCTTAATGGCAGGGGCAACCTCAACATGGAGGCCTTCCACACCTCTGCTAGAGCATCAGGCTGTTGGAGTAATCTACCGAGGACAGGTAATGATGCTCGAGGACAACAGTGCCTGGACAACCTCCCGTGCTCTCGTCCAAGATGCTCCACACACACACACACACACACACTGCCCCAGCTACACACCATCAACACACGCACCCTGCACGCAGAGAACCTCACCATCAGCTCGGACAGCTCGCAAACAGAGCAGAATCCTTCTGCATTGGGTTCCACTTCATTCAAGTTGCACAGAGAAACATGCATAGCTACATGCATCCTATAATGTGGAGGCTGTCGCACAGCAACAAGACACTTGTGGGACATCTTGGTCGTAACTGGATCCTAAAGTGCCTGATTGTCTGGAGCACATCGCATTCCAATGTGTGCCTGTGTGTCTACGGCGCATTCCAACGTGTGCCTGTGTGTCTACGATGCATTCCAACGTGTGCCTGTGTGTCTACGATGCATTCCAACGTGTACCTGTGTGTCTATGGCGCATTCCAATGTCGGGGTAAGCCACAGGACAACAATCATGCGAGGATTTGTACTGTTACAGTACAACATTCATTTCTGGTTAATGATATTTTTTATAGAGCGTTCTAGTCACAGTCATCTCAGAGAGCATGGCGTGGAACTACACGACGCTGAATATCTCCCTGTGAATTCCCTCAAGAAATATCCATCTACAATACATATGTATAAGGGTGCCTGGTGCATGTACACACATGGTGTCTGGTGCACACACACACACATGGTGTCTGGTGCATGTACACACATGGTGCCTGGTGCATGTACACACATGGTGTCTGGTGCACACACACACACATGGTGTCTGGTGCATGTACACACATGGTGTCTGGTGCACACACACACACATGGTGTCTGGTGCATGTACACACATGGTGTCTGGTGCATGTACACACATGGTGTCTGGTGCACACACACACATGGTGTCTGGTGCATGTACACACATGGTGTCTGGTGCATGTACACACATGTGTCTGGTGCATGTACACACATGTGTCTGGTGCATGTACACACATGGTGTCTGGTGCATGTACACACATGTGTCTGGTGCATGTACACACATGGTGTCTGGTGCACACACACACACATGGTGTCTGGTGCATGTACACACATGGTGTCTGGTGCACACACACACACATGGTGTCTGGTGCATGTACACACATGGTGTCTGGTGCATGTACACACATGGTGTCTGGTGCATGTACACACATGGTGTCTGGTGCACACACACACATGGTGTCTGGTGCATGTACACACATGGTGTCTGGTGCATGTACACACATGGTGTCTGGTGCATGTACACACATGTGTCTGGTGCATGTACACACATGTGTCTGGTGCATGTACACACATGGTGTCTGGTGCATGTACACACATGTGTCTGGTGCATGTACACACATGGTGTCTGGTGCATGTACGCACATGGTGTCTGGTGCATGTACACACATGGTGTCTGGTGCATGTACACACATGTGTCTGGTGCATGTACACACATGGTGTCTGGTGCATGTACGCACATGGTGTCTGGTGCACACACACACATGGTGTCTGGTGCATGTACGCACATGGTGTCTGGTGCATGTACGCACATGGTGTCTGGTGCATGTACACACATGGTGTCTGGTGCATGTACACACATGTGTCTGGTGCATGTACACACATGGTGTCTGGTGCATGTACACACATGGTGTCTGGTGCATGTACACACATGGTGTCTGGTGCACACACACATGTGGTGTCTGGTGCATGTACACACATGGTGTCTGGTGCACACACACATGTGGTGTCTGGTGCATGTACGCACATGGTGTCTGGTGCACACACACATGTGGTGTCTGGTGCATGTACGCACATGGTGTCTGGTGCATGTACGCACATGGTGTCTGGTGCACACACACATGTGGTGTCTGGTGCATGTACACACATGGTGTCTGGGCCAAATTAAGAGAGAGCTTCATGTCATCTCCAAAGAACCAAGTTTGAGAATACTTGATAAACAGTAATTATTTTACCTTCCACCTGCCCCTCCCCCCCCCCATTAATATGTCCTAACGTACCTCGTCAGAAGCTGACAGGTACCACTTGTCATGTGACTTGGAGCAGACACTTAGCACGTAGACTTTGTCTGAGAAACTGCCACAGGCGTCCACAGATGTGATACTAGTCCTCACGATACTGTCCATTGGCTGCAGACTCTGCAGGGAAGGAAACTTATCGTAAAAGGCACCTCACACTGCCCCCTAACCCTCTCACCGTTAACACAACCGATGTGACGATCTCAGAAAAAGTTCGGAAAAAGTCCCTAACAACCGTACCTCATGTGATAGCATTTGTATTGACTGGCATTGTGGTTAGTGTATGTCGCCATGGAAATGAACCGCAGAACCAAAGTGAGGTGAATCTCATTCGAACTTGCTACTTCTTGTTTGGGTGTGTTTACACAGTAACACACGAAGATCACAAGCTAATTAACGTCTCTTAGACTTAGGCTGAGGCCACCAAGCACTAGGAGGCCTAGCAACTATAGGATGGGGCACTGAGGCTGATGAAGCTCTGGCAACACAGCACTAGGAGGCCTAGCAACTATAGGATGGGGCACTGAGGCTGATGAGGCTCTGGCAACACAGCACTAGGAGGCCTAGCAACTATAGGAAGTGGGCACTGAGGCTGATGAAGCTCTAGCAACACAGCACTAGGAGGCCTAGCAACTATAGGATGGGGCACTGAGGCTGATGAAGCTCTGGCAACACAGACTAGGAGGCCTAGCAACTATAGGATGGGGCACTGAGGCTGATGAAGCTCTAGCAACACAGCACTAGGAGGCCTAGCAACTATAGGATGGGGCACTGAGGCTGATGAGGCTCTGGCAACACAGCACTAGGAGGCCTAGCAACTATAGGATGGGGCACTGAGGCTGATGAGGCTCTGGCAACACAGCACTAGGAGGCCTAGCAACTATAGGATGGGGCACTGAGGCTGATGAAGCTCTGGCAACACAGACTAGGAGACCTAGCAACTATAGGATGGGGCACTGAGGCTGATGAGGCTCTGGCAACACAGCACTAGGAGGCCTAGCAACTATAGGATGGGGCACTGAGGCTGATGAAGCTCTGGCAACACAGCACTAGGAGGCCTAGCAACTATAGGATGGGGCACTGAGGCTGATGAAGCTCTGGCAACACAGCACTAGGAGACCTAGCAACTATAGGATGGGGCACTGAGGCTGATGAGGCTCTGGCAACACAGCACTAGGAGGCCTAGCAACTATAGGATGGGGCACTGAGGCTGATGAAGCTCTGGCAACACAGCACTAGGAGGCCTAGCAACTATAGGATGGGGCACTGAGGCTGATGAAGCTCTGGCAACACAGCACTAGGAGGCCTAGCAACTATAGGATGGGGCACTGAGGCTGATGAGGCTCTGGCAACACAGCACTAGGAGGCCTAGCAACTATAGGAAGTGGGCACTGAGGCTGATGAAGCTCTGGCAACACAGCACTAGGAGACCTAGCAACTATAGGATGGGGCACTGAGGCTGATGAAGCCCTGGCAACCCAGCACTAGGAGGCCTAGCAACTATAGGATGGGGCACTGAGGCTGATGAAGCTCTGGCAACACAGCACTAGGAGGCCTAGCAACTATAGGATGGGGCACTGAGGCTGATGAAGCTCTGGCAACACAGCACTAGGAGGCCTAGCAACTATAGGAAGTGGGCACTGAGGCTGAAGCTCTGGCAACAAAGCACTAGGAGGCCTAGCAACTATAGGAAGTGGCACTGAGGCTGATGAAGCTCTGGCAACTTGCCAAATCCATCGCCTCATGCATCAAATCTAAAGATAAATTGCTCAGCTAATAGTTTTCCTGAGGACTACAGGTACTGTGAACATGGAAGCTAAAACAGCCTTTGCAGTTAATGCTGCTCACTAACTGCACAGCTAACTACAGCTGACCTCACTATCTTCATCGTTGGTAATCTCTCATCTCCATCCAAGCTGTCAGCTTCAGTGAGAGCGCTAAGCTGGCTTCAAGGTAAGTCAGGCGCGACTAATCAGCCCAGTGATAGCAGAGCTTCAGGGTAAACACTGATCTAGCCAAGGTAAGAGGAGATACCATCACCTTCTTCACTGCTTTCACTCTCAGCAAGTCCCACTCGTCCAGAAGCTGAGAAAGCACATCCTTCAAGGCTAGTCCACCAATACCTGAGAAAACACATCCTCCAAGGTTAATCCTCCAATACCTGAGAAAGCACATCCTCCAAGGCTAGTCCTCCAATACCTGAGAAAGCACATCCTCCAAGGCTAGTCCACCAATACCTGAGAAAGCACATCCTCCAAGGTTAGTCACCAATACCTGAGAAAGCACATCCTCCAAGGTTAGTCCTCCAATACCTGAGAAAGCACATCCTCCAAGGCTAGTCCACCAATACCTGAGAACACATCCTCCAAGGCTAGTCCTCCAATACCTGAGAAAGCACATCCTCCAAGGCTAGTCCACCAATACCTGATAAAGCACATCCTCCAAGGCTAGTCCACCAATACCTGAGAACACATCCTCCAAGGCTAGTCCTCCAATACCTGAGAAAGCACATCCTCCAAGGTAGTCCACCAATACCTGAGAAAGCACATCCTCCAAGGCTAGTCCACCAATACCTGAGAAAGCACATCCTCCAAGGTTAGTCCTCCAGTACCACATCCTCCAAGGCTAGTCCACCAATACCTGAGAAAGCACATCCTCCAAGGTTAGTCCACCAATACCTGAGAAAGCACATCCTCCAAGGCTAGTCCACCAATACCTGAGAAAGCACATCCTCCAAGGTTAGTCCACCAATACCTGAGAAAGCACATCCTCCAAGGTTAGTCCTCCAGTACCTGAGAAAGCACATCCTCCAAGGCTAGTCCTCCAGTACCTGAGAAAGCACATCCTCCAAGGTTAGTCCTCCAGTACCTGAGAAAGCACATCCTCCAAGGCTAGTCCTCCAATACCTGAGAAAGCACATCCTCCAAGGCTAGTCCACCAATACCTGAGAAAGCACATCCTCCAAGGCTAGTCCACCAATACCTGAGAAAGCACATCCTCCAAGGCTAGTCCTCTGGACAGTACCTTCAGGAGAAAGCACATCCTCCAAGGCTAGTCCACCAATACCTGAGAAAGCACCGGACATCTTGACTGCTTTGAAACAGCTGCTAGAATTCTGAACGGTCAGGTTTTTCAATATCTACCCCTAGTTACCGAACGTCTATAGCCTTCATATTTGTTAGGCACATAATAGAAGAAGTTGACTTTGTGGGTTATCTCAGAACCTTAGGATCGATTATTCAATGCGTACATACACTAACACGGTAAGTGGGGGCTAGGTTCTGCACATCCTCTGGGCCTCTTGTGGCATGGACACTGGCCATGTTGAGCTCCTCAGGTGGGCCTGGAGTGTTACGGACAACCCTGGGAACAGTTATGCATACACAGAATTTGACCCACCCGACCCCAGCCCGCATTAGGTGGGACATGGCCTTTGGACAGCCTCAGTTTATTCCAGCATCAGCTACGACATCACTGGATGCACGTGAAGCTAGTCAAATAAGATTCACACGGGGCTGGTGGTGCAGTCCTCTCAGGGGCTGGTGGTGCAGTCCTCTACGCATGTGGTAGATCAACTAATCACAACCCTCAGGGGCTGGTGGTGCAGTCTCTAACTCATGTGGTAGATCAACATATTACAACCCTCAGGGGCTGGTGGTGCAGTCCTATAACTCATGTGGTAGGTAGATCAACATATTACAACCCTCAGGGGCTGGTGGTACAGTCCTATAACTCATGTGGTAGATCAACTAATCACAACCCTCAGGGGCTGGTGGTGCAGTCTCTAACTCATGTGGTAGATCAACATATTACAACCCTCAGGGGCTGGTGGTGCAGTCCTATAACTCATGTGGTAGGTAGATCAACATATTACAACCCTCAAGGGCTGGTGGTGCAGTCCTATAACTCATGTGGTAGGTAGATCAACATATTACAACCCTCAGGGGCTGGTGGTACAGTCCTATAACTCATGTGGTAGATCAACTAATCACAACCCTCAGGGGCTGGTGGTGCAGTCTCTAACTCATGTGGTAGATCAACATATTACAACCCTCAGGGGCTGGTGGTGCAGTCCTATAACTCATGTGGTAGATCAACATATTACAACCCTCAGGGGCTGGTGGCGGAGTCCTCTATTCTCATGTGGTAGATCAACTAATCACAACCCTCACCCCAGCCAGATTTGAGATTGCACTGTATTCTAGTCACAAATACCCTCACCCTTCAGGACTCTGAACCTTCACATACGTACATGCTGCGACTCGAAATACTGCAGATAGGTCTTGTTTAGTTTGAAATATTTGTACGTCCATTTCCTGAGGAAGTTCCGGTACTTGTAGAGGTGGCCTTCTTTCTGGGAGGAGAAACGACACAAAACACAGAGAATGGTGTCTAAAGTTGCCATGACAGAGCTGTGGGCAGCGCCAGGGCCTAGTCTGAGGGCCTAGCCTGAGGACTACGTACTGTGCGCTGGGTGGGGTCCCAAGACTGCACGGATGTGCTTGCATGTGCCACTCTCTAGGGCCCCCTTAATTAAGGGGCCCATTTTTCAACAAAATTGAAATTAATTGCCCGTGAAACAGTAGCTGTACATATATAAACCCAAATTTCAAAGTTTAAGAACCATTAATAGTTTCCATTCTCTAGTTTTAGACATCCTCACCATTAATGGATCATTCTCTAGCTTTGGACATCCTTACCATTAATGGATCATTCTCTAGTTTTGGACATCCTCACCATTAATGGATCATTCTCTAGTTTTGGACATCCTCACCATTAATGGATCATTCTCTAGTTTTGGACATCCTCACCATTAATGGATCATTCTTTAGTTTTGGACATCCTCACCATTAATGGATCATTCTCCAGTTTTGGACATCCTCATCATTAATGGTTCATTCTCTAGTTTTGGACATCCTCACCATTAATGGATCATTCTCTAGTTTTGGACATCCTCACCATTAATGGATCATTCTCTAGTTTTGGACATCCTCACCATTAATGGATCATTTTCTAGTTTTGGACATCCTCACCATTAATGGATCATTCTCTAGTTTTTGACATCCTTACCATTAATGGATCATTCATGTAAAATATTGAAGGCCTCAACTTTTTAAAGCTTGATTTACCAAAAACATGATTTTTCTGTCCCATGAAAAAAGGAGGGAAATTATACCTCCGTCAATTCTGGCATTTTGTTGTTGTTTTTTGGAGTTCTTTTATTGCTCTACACATTTCTAGTGTTATTTTCACTAATCATCATGGCTTCTGTGTGCAGTGACCTTCAGACTTGACCTTATGCTAATTGATAAATCTCAGAACAAGTGTGGAGCACTCATCTAAAACCACTAGAGAGTAGGATTTTTTTTTTAGCTGGAAGTAGTCAAGTGAGTTCACATTCTTGCTGGTATTTGATGACTCTCAGAGTGCATGCATAAAATAAATGCATCTTCCTAGTGGAGGCTAGAGCATCTAGTCATTATTCCTGCTAGAGTATCTAGTCATTAGTTTAGTACTTGAATAGTAAATTAAACTTTATAGGGAGCTGCACTCTCTCAACTTCCTATCAAAATAGGGAGGGAAACCTTAAGATTATAGACAGCTTCTTAGGTAATATATATAACTATATTTAACTATATAAGGCTATTTCTCAGGTGTGTGTCCACTATCAAGTTAATAGTGTGTGTGCGTGTGTGTGTGTGTGTGTGTGTGCGTGTACATTACACACAAATTATTTACCAAGGCCAGCCAGTAAGCTCAGCATGAGAGAAAAGGAGTCTGGGGGGGGGGGGGGGGGGGTTGCTTAGGTACATGCATGTAGATAGTGATCAATGGCTTGAAAAAGAAGTGCTACTTGACCACACACCCACACACTCATTTCCCCCAACTTCAAAACATGAAGGCATTTAATTTGTTGCTTTAATGGATGACTTGCTTGCACGTCTGGCACAGAGTGAATGACCAGACCATGTTACATGCACCCACAGTGGTGACCTCAATGTTGATGACTTGCTTGCACGTCTGGCACAGAGTGAATGACCAGACCATGTTACATGCACCCACAGTGGTGACCTCAATGCTGATGACTTGCTTGCACGTCTGGCACAGAGTGAATGACCAGACCATGTTACATGCACCCACAGTGGTGACCTCAATGCTGATGACTTGCTTGCACGTCTGGCACAGAGTGAATGACCAGACCATGTTACATGCACCCACAGTGGTGACCTCAATGCTGATGACTTGCTTGCACGTCTGGCACAGAGTGAGTGACCAGACCATGTTACATGCACCCACAGTGGTGACCTCAATGATCACACTTCCCTGATCCAAGCAGTGCACCTCCTTATGAGGTGGACATGAACAGTGAGACATGCAACTTCCGCTGAAGTGAGCTCATTCTAAATGACGATGCGACGCTGACTCACAGCCATCATTAATATTTACTGTTCTAGTAAACTTTCCATGTAGCATGTCCTGAAGAAAGGATAAGGCAGGTTAGTGTCCTGAAGAAAGGGTAAGGCTAGTTAGAGTGTCCTGAAGAAAGGATAAGGCTGGTTAGAGTGTCCTGAAGAAAGGATAAGGCAGGTTAGTGTCCTGAAGAAAGGGTAAGGCTAGTTAGAGTGTCCTGAAGAAAGGATAAGGCTAGTTAGAGTGTCCTGAAGAAAGGATAAGGCTAGTTAGAGTGTCCTGAAAAAGGGATAAGGCTGGTTAGAGTGTCCTGAAGAAAGGATAAGGCAGGTTAGTGTTCTGAAGAAAGGATAAGGCTAGTTAGAGTGTCCTGAAGAAAGGATAAGGCAGGTTAGAGTGTCCTGAAGAAGGGATAAGGCTGGTTAGAGTGTCCTGAAGAAAGGATGAGGCTGGTTAGAGTGTCCTGAAGAAAGGATAAGGCTGGTTAGAGTGTCCTGAAGAAGGGATAAGGCTAGTTAGAGTGTCCTGAAGAAAGGATAAGGCAAGTTAGAGTGTCCTGAAGAAAGGATAAGGCAGGTTAGAGTGTCCTGAAGAAGGGATAAGGCTGGTTAGAGTGTCCTGAAGAAGCTAGTTAGAGTATCCTGAAGAAAGGATAAGGCTGATTAGAGTGTCTTGAAGAAGGGATAAGGCTGGTTAGAGTGTCCTGAAGATAGGATAAGGCTGGTCCCATTGCATTTATAACCTTTGTGCTGAAATAGATCACTCAAGTTGATACTACTACTAGTACTACTACTATTATTATTATTATTATTATTGCTGCTACTACTATTACTACTACTACTACTATTACTATTATTACTGTTACTGTTATTATTATTATTATTATTATTATTATTATTATTATTATTATTATTATTATTATTATTATTATTATTATTATTATTATTACTATTATTATTATTATTACTACTACTGCCTACCATTATTATCCTACCTATCTTATATGATGCACGTACTATGGAGCTCTAATAGGGACACAAACCTTGTTCTATATATATTCAGATATCTATATTTAGACTTGTAGTGCTCCTTATTAAATATGCAAACTCAACAGCAAAGGTCAACATCCCAAATATGAACAAGGACACGTGCAACATCCTCCCCCTCCACCTCCACCAAGTCCCCTTTTAATGAGTGAGGCTTCCAAAAGAGGGCACAATAAAATAGCCTTCTTGAATGGTGAAATCGCACCAATTACAGACACACTAAAAATAGACTGTAGGCACCTAAATACAGACACACCAGCTTCATATATTGTCAACCTGGGGTTAGATCAAGTGTGCAGATGCACTACAGATGCACTACAAGTATACAGCAACATGGTGGAGTTTTCTTGAATTATCTCTGTTGGGACTAACTGGCAGACATGCTTGGCTTTATAGGTTCTTCTTCGTGTCAAGCTATTAGCATTACATCATCATGGCATCATCATGATGACATATACTGTATGCTGAATTGGATAGGTCATCCATTATCTTGTCATAAGAGGATGACTTGTTCGGGAAAGGGTCCATGACCTCAGCTAGGGTAAGGGTCAGGGCAGTGGCTAGGGTTAGTGACAGGGCAGAGTGGCTAGGATTAGGGCCATGGGAGTAGCTAGGGTTAGGGCCAGAGTAGTAACTAGGGTTAGGGCCAGAGTAGTGACTATGGTTAAGGCCAGGGTAGTGACTAGGGTTAGGCCAGGGTAGTGACTAGGGTTAGGGCCAGGGTAGTGACTATGGTTAAGGCCAGGGTAGTGACTAGGGTTAGGGCCAGGGTAGTGACTAGGGTTAGGGCCAGGGTAGTGACTAGGGTTAGGGCCATGGCAGTGACTAGGGTTAGGGCCAGGGTAGTGACTAGGGTTAGGGCCATGGCAGTGGCTAGGGTTAGGGCCAGGCAGGACAAAGCTATTATTTTTCCCCAGGAATAATCAATTGCCATTGTTAGAATGTAAATACAGTACCAACGGCCACAGTTGGGTAGAAGTATTGCCCCATTCAAGTAACCATTCGTCGGACTAGATTTCCAACTAAGCTTATAACTAAGATATCCATTCAGGAGCATCTCTTTTCCCAAAGGCAAAAACATTCTCTCTCAAAGACATAGTGTTTCCCAGCAGGCATAAGTATCTGTGCAAGGCCTCCTCTCTCAAAGACATAGTGATCCAGAGTGTTTCCCAGTAGGCAGAAGTACCTGTGCAAGGCCTCCTCTCTCAAAGACATAGTGATCCAGAGTGTTTCCCAGTAGGCATAAGTACCAGTGCAAGGCCTCCTCTCTCAAAGACATAGTGATCCAGAGTGTTTCCCAGTAGGCATAAGTACCTGTGCAAGGCCTCCTCTCTCAAAGACAAAGTTTCCCAGTAGGCAGAAGTACCTGTGCAAGGCCTCCTCTCTCAAAGAAATAGTGATCCAGAGTGTTTCCCAGTAGGCATAAGTACCAGTGCAAGGCCTCCTCTCTCAGACATAGTGATCCAGAATGTTTCCCAGTAGGCATAAGTACCAGTGCAAGGCCTCCTCTCTCAAAGACATAATGATCCAGAGTGTTTCTCAGTAGGCATAGGTGCCTGTGCAGTCTTAATCTCAGTGGAAAAGCTTGCAGAAACAGCAGGATTGAACAGAAAGTGACTGCCAAAGATGGTAGCTGCAATCACCAGCCAATTTTATCTTTTTAGTATTGCTATGCAATCCCTCAACCGGAATATTTTACCCAATAGTAACCACCCTCCAACAGTAATCACCTATAGACCTTGGTGTGTGTGGCCTTGACAACCAACCCTATACACCTTGAGTAAGTATTGTAGCTGTTAGCTGTTGGTGTGTGTAGACTATGACAACCAACCCTATACACCTGGAGTAAGTATTATAGCTGTTGGTGTGTGTGGACTATGACAACCAACCCTATACACCTGGAGTAAGTATTGTAGCTGTTGGTGTGTGTAGGCTATGACAACCAACCCTATACACCTGGAGTAAGTATTATAGCTGCTGGTGTGTGTGGCCTTGGCTTGACAACCAACCCTATACACCTTGAGTAAGTATTATAGCTGTTGGTGTGTGTGGACTATGACAACCAACCCTATGCACCTTGAGCAAGTATTATAGCTGCTGGTGTGTGTGGACTATGACAACCAACACTATGCACCTTGAGTAAGTATTATAGCTGCTGGTGTGTGTGGCCTTGGCTTGACAACCAACCCTATGCACCTTGAGCAAGTATTATAATAGCTGCTGGTGTGTGTGGCCTTGGCTTGACAGCCAACCCTATACGCCTGGAGTAAGTATTGTAGCTGTTGGTGTGTGTGGACTATGACAACCAACCCTATACACCTTGAGTAAGTATTGTAGCTGCTGGTGTGTGTGGACTTGGCTTGACAACCAACCCTAGACCTGGAGAGGAGATATAATTGCCTAATACATGTTTGCACATGCTCAAGGTACAGTTTAGCAGAAGCATGTGTTAGGAAATGTCCACAAAACAGCAAAAACAAATCAAAAATTCTAGCCTTCAAGTATCCATGGCAAAAAATCGTGCTGTTAGTACTTACTTAGGACACTATTCCTATTGGATAAAGAAATTCAAAATTTAAATTGGTGGCAAGTACATTTTCACTGAGAAATCTGGCATTGCATTTTCACCACTTCAACCACTTCATGAGAAATATAGCATGACTTTTGAATGGCACATCATATTGGGAAGCCGCACCCGTGAATTTGCAGATACTGGCAAAGTTAGTCTTTTGGGGTTACAGCTAGAGATAAATATACCACTTGGAAACCTAAGCTACACACACACACACACATATACACACACACCCTCACTCACTCATAGCCAAGTCCTACTACTAGCTGGTTGACTACAATACCCTGAACTATCTCAAGACTTACTGTAGGTAAAGACATTATGATACAGATGGAGCTGACTTTAAGGGGACCATAAGGAGACTCGGAACCTGTTCTGAAGGACACTCGGAACCTGTAATGAAAGACACACAACGACACAAGATTGGCACCAAATCGTAATTCCAGCGTATGGGTAGGTAAAGGGACTTCCTCTCATCAGGCCACACCTGCAAAGTTTTACGCGCATGCACATGCACACATGGAGACGAACTCGAGGAGGTGGGTTGGGGTCAATATGAGCTATCTGCACGGCCATTCAAAAGTACGGCGTGATATTTAAAAAATAAAGGGATCGGCGATTCTGCACTTTGCAACTTTGCTAATAAAGCCAGTGTCCACTCTGCTGGAGAATATTTCAACCAGAACAAGATTCCAACTCTGTTGATGTGGAAGATGACTATGGGCCACACTAAGGAGGAGGGGACGTTGATATGTTGCTATCACTCTGTAGGGGTCCATTCAGAGCTGATGGTTATTAGTGCTGCAATAATTTATTGAGGTAAATTAATCCCTAGCTGGATGGACACTATTAGATACTGTTGAGCCTTGTGAAGGCCACATTGTGACACAGAAATCATTGTGACACAGAAATAACACTAATAGCAGTAACAGATGACCATCTTACCTCATTCTTTGTCAGTGTTGTTCCCTTGTGAAGCTTTGCCTGATAACATTTTGAATAAAAAGCACCTAAAACCAATACTTGTATAGAAGGTACTTTATGGTTTCATTGCCTCTCCTATTGCTTTATTGTTCCATTTAGTCTTTTCTTTCTTGTTTCACTTCAATTGTTGTGTTCACTTGGTGCTCCTTGCTATTAGAAAGTGCTAGTTGGCACTGCCCCTAATGCTGACAATTGTTCTGTTCACTTGGTGCTCCTTGCTATTAGAAAGTGCTAGTTGGCACTGCCCCTAATGCTGACAATTGTTCTGTTCACTTGGTGCGTCTCAAGTGCTACCCCTAATGCTGACAATTGTTGTGTTCACTTGGTGTGCCTTGGCACTGCCCCTAAATTGCCCTAATGCTGACAACTGTTCTGTTCACTTCAGGGGAGTAAGAACCATGGGGGCCATGGCCCCCCCCCAATATTCAACAGCTTGGGGCCCGGGGGCCCCCCCAATAATATATGAATGGTGTGTATCATTGACCTCTACTATCTATGTAAACTTGTCACAAAATAGCTCAGTAGGTGGTCAACCAAACTTAAGTCAACACTTAGAGGTGTAAATTATTATATCACATGTGTTAGTCTTGTGATTAGCACATGTGGTAGCACACAAAGCATTGCCATGGCCATGCTACAGAGTGATCAGTCATGTATTACTTCATTTTTTTGCTTGAAGGAATCACCTGAATCTCAGAGTAAAGGCCGGTTCACAATATGACGCTAGCCCAGCGTTTCGTTCCGTTCCGTTACCTAGCGTCATACCGTCAATTTGTGAACATGCTCCGTTTTGAAGAAAAGAAACGGAGAGAAGCGCTAGATTAGACTCGAGTTCTATTCTAGCGTCTGTTGACGCTAGCTTGACCAATCAGATTGCTTCATATTTTTACGTGTCATATCGTAGTTCTAATTAATGCCAATTTGTCAGTCGAAAATGGAGGATAAAAAGTTAGTTGAGGCTGTGCGAAGCTTTGTATGTCTTTGGAAGGTAAGATCAAGCTCTTACAAGGATCTACGAGCTAAAGAGAGTTGCTAGCAAGGTAAACTACGTAGCTACTGAATTAAATTATCTTAGTAGTCGTCATATTCCCATAATATTCATAATATTGTTTAGGTTGGAGGCTACACAGCGGATGGATGCATCAAGAGGTGGAGGATTTTAAAGGACAAATTTGTGAGGGAACTGAAAAAGACCAAGAAGAAGAAGTCTGGGCTTGTTGTGGTGTCCAGTGAGCACAAGAAGTATGTAGTGAGGTTGAATATTGATCCCTCTTCAGAAACCTTTCACCCCACTACCCCTCATTCCCATGATTCTATGGATTATTACAACTATTGAACTAGTGCATTATATTACATTGCATTTTGTTCAGTGAATGAATGATATAAATAATTAGTTGAGTTCTGCGAACATAGCTGTACTGCCAATCAACTTCTCCAGCAGGAGTACAGAAGTATTCTTGAAACCTTCCCTGATCTCCACAGCAGACTGAGAATGTCTTAATAAAAAGAAATAAACAACGCATATGCAACTATATAGATAAATTATGGCAAACCTGTTGCTGCCAGCATGACCAATTGATGTCATTCCCGTATTTTGATTCTTCATCTCTTCACCCACCATCAATCATGTTTCTACTACCATCTTCATTATCAGACATCCGCAGATACCTGAAATGGCTTTCTGGATCTGACAGACGCATCTCCTGAACAGGTTGTGATACTCGCCTTGCTGTCTTCGCATTCTAAATATTGGACGTACCCACACTCTGTTCTGCCTTCTCCTATTCCTCCTCCTCCGCCTCCTGAGCAAAATAATCAAAATAATAGCCTGCTTAACTCTTAGAACGCCGGTGGCGTCTATACACGCCAATTGAAATCTACTCTCACACGTATATACACGCTCCTAAAATATGTAAATTTTTATTAGCGTTTGTTGCGTAGCTGCTTATTCTTACAGCTGCACTTTGTATTTTATCTGAGAGATCTGTTCTTGTTCTTTTGAGAAAGTATACCGATAGCTAGCTGGCTGTTGTGTTTTTTTTAAAGATATTTTTTTAAGTAGGCAAGTACATTGAAGTGCGTTATAATTGATTTCATTAGCGGTTTATTGCGCAGCTGCTTATTCTTACAGCTGCACTTCGTAGTTGATCTGAGAGATCTGTTATTCTTCTTTTGACATAGGATACAGACAGCTAGTTGGCTGTTGTGTTTTGTTTTTAGATATTCTTTGAAGTAGGCAAGTACACTGAAGTGAGTTACAAATGATGGAGAGATATAACACATTATAAGATTATTAGATGCTGAAGACAGTGGTGAAGATTTTGATGGATATGATGAAGAAGGTTATAGTGGTAGTGATGATGATGCTATTGGTGCTGTGGATGGTGGTGTTGATAGTGGTGGTGTTGGTGGAGGTGGTGTTGGTTGTGTTAGGGTTTGTAGTGCCGCTAGCAGTATCTCTTCCAGTTCCAGCAGTGCAACTGTCAGCCAGACCTCTTCCAGCTCCAGCAGTCTAACTGTCAGCCAGACCTCTTCCAGCTCCAGCAGTCTAATCAGACTATATCTTCATCACTATAATGATATCATCAAAGTATAATGAAGTAATAATGATAGGTTAGTTCATGAGCTAAACTATGATATCCACAAAGTATAATGAAGTAATAATGATAGGTTAGTTCATGAGCTAAACTATGATCTGGCAGTTTCCTAGCTCCTGCTGGTATTTAGCAAATATCAGTAGGAGATATATACCAGCGCTTAGACCCGAGGAGCTAACATACAGCCAGCCCTTAGTGTATCTAGCTTAGCGTAGCTATCTACACTACACAGCAGCTGTATCTAGGAACCTTTAGTTCATCCCAGAGATAGCGCTAATACTCCATAGCTATCTAGCTAGTTGGCAGAAGCCTATAATTAGCGTGTCTAGCTTAGCATAGCTATCTACACTACACAGTATCTGTAACTAGGAACCTTTAGTTCATCCCAGAGATAGCGCTAATTCTCCATTGCTAGCTAGCTAGTTGGCAGAAGCCTATACACAAGCTAAACTGACCCAATAACTAATATCAAAGTACTCAACTTACTTTGGAGAAGCTTTACTTCTTTAGGGCTGTTTACCTTCGTGTTCTGTAAATGGTAATGATCGACTTGCATCCTGCCTAGATCTGGTGATAAATCAGCCGACCAACAAAAAAAGGCGTTGATTAAAAATCGGTGGTTTTTTGATTAATTAAAAAACGGCGGTTATTGGGGAGGAAACAGCCACGGCGTCTGGGGTATTTTTAACAATAACAGCTAAAGCGGTCTAAGGGTTAACTGCCGAACTTCGAGTCATAGCTAGCCAGCCGTAGTCGAGGGTGTGGTAGGTAAAGGGTCGAACCTCAATTGGCAAAATTTGGCTCGAGGTAACGAAACGAAACGCCAATTTGTGAACAGGATTGAACGAAACGCTAGACGGAGAAGAAACGGAGACGAAAATGAGACGGGAAGAAACGCTGGGCTAGCGTCATATTGTGAACCGGCCTTTAGTTGCTATTAGGTCTAGACTAACAAATACTGTGTCTATATTATGGGTGTTGATTGATTTGCTAATTTTGATACTTAGATGTCTTTGAAACACCACTGGAGCCTGAACAAGGTGATGAAGAAGAGGTTCCTTGTGAAAGTGATGGAGAGTATGATCGCTACCCTCACAGTGATGCACCTCCTACTACAAATGAATTTGAGAGTGAGGAAATACAGCCTGCACTAACTTCATCAATAGGATCATTGCCTACTTGTAGTTCTGATAAGCAGAAGAAGTCCATGTTGTAGCACAACTTCAGAAATATCTTAACCAACTGATCCTAAAATCTTGGTAAAAAGTGAAAGAGTCAGAGTGAACAGGAATCAAATCATCAAATCATTGTGCCCAATTAGATGGACTACTGTAAACCCAGAAAAGTTAGAGGGCCATTAATGTTAGCGAATTTAGCGATGGGGAAAAAATTGCTATTAATAGGCAGCCAACATTTGTGGCATTTGTGGCAATATAAGTACAAAGTTCAAAAACACTCACGCACGTGTGCGTGCTAGCTGTCAGCAGAGCACGAGGTTGTCACTGATTAGGAGCTTTCGAGTTTTGATCGAGCAACTACGAACTTACAGCTATGTCGATTGTTCGTTGGTTGAAAGGCAATACTGGTGGATCTAGCTCAGTTTGTTTACCAGAAGGTGACGGAGCAACAACTGCAGCCAACAAATTATCATTCCATATGTCACTACTACTAGAGCGAGACTGGATTTGGCTGACGATCAGCCTGCATTGGCAATATTCGATGTGTTTGCAGCTCATCATTGTAGTTCTGTTCTTAAAAAGCTTCAAGACAACAATATCCACCAAGTGTTTGTTCCTACAAGCTGCACAGGAGAGTTGCAGCCACTTGATGTGTGCGTAAATGAAGAATTTAAGGCTTTAATGAAGGACTCCTTCACGAGGTGGTATGCTAATGAAATCCATGAAGCCCTGGATGGTGGGAAAGAGATATCAGCTGTTAAAATGGATCTTCGTGCATCATTGATCAAGCCCCTGCATGCAAACTGGTTAATCAACAGTCTTAGCAATCTTTCATGAAAGACATTAAAAAACCCTGGAATCATGGACTTTATTAATGATTAATGTACTGTTCTTATTTTCACAAGGATTTCACCTTGTTTTTCATGCTATAAAACGTTAACATTAATGGTCGCTATGCAAAAATGCTAATAAAAAGGTTGCCAACTTTTCTGGGTTTACAGTACCCTTACTGGTGCCATGCAAGCCATAATCAACAAACTATGAAGAACTAAGGGAAACAATGGAGATTTCTTCTCATGGAATGGATGACTGTTCTAGACGAGCAAATAGTATGCTATCGCTTATGGATAAATTCTGCACATATTTTGGATTGGAGCTATCGGTATTAATCTTCAGTATGAATGAACAGCTGTCCATTACCCTTCAGGCAGAGGAGACTAATGTTGATGACTGTTTTATGGCTGTAGACTTGTGCATTCGATCACTTGAGAGAATTCGTACCGATCATCATTTTAAACCCCTATGATTCTGTAATAGTGAAAGCCTCGAAAGTGTGTTGTGATCCTCCTGTTCTACCTCGCCAAAGGCAGTTTCCAAGGAGATGAGCACCACAGCATGCCTTCACATATATTGAGGATTATTATAGAAAGGATATTTTGAGGGAATTGACCGTGTGAAGGGTGAACTACAGAGACGATTTCAGCAAGAAAACTTCATTTTCGTGAAGACTATTGAATCGTTGGTGGTGGACAGTGCAAATGGCAAAAGTGTTTCACTTTCTGCAAGACTGAAAGAGTTGTATGGCAGTGATATGTGATATCAACATGGATAAGTTGGAAAATCATTTAAAAATGATTCCAGATATAATCAAGACTACACCCTTTGGATGATTATCACAATCCAGAAAGTGACCAGAGTTGAGACTATTTGTGACATTCTAAACCACCAATCTGGTCTCAAGAAAATCATCACAGAAGTCCACAAACTCATTAAAATCTATCTTACCATTCCAGTCACCACTTCATCTGTTGGACGCAGCTTTTCTGCTCTAAAATGCATAAAAGACTACCTTCGGAACTCCATGACACAAGAGGGGCTAAATCATTGTATGCTACTGCATATGCATCGCGAAAGAACAAATAAACTTGACCTTGTTGATGTGGCCAGATAATTTATTTCTAGATGCGAGAGAAGGAAGAACTTTTTTGGAAACTATAAATAATTTTCTTTAAAACATGCATTTGTTCTTTGCTCATTGTTCACTGGTCTTATTAAAAATATATATATGGATCTCAAAAATAGTCTGTGTTAGTGATTGGTTGCATGCATTCCCCCAACAGCAACATTCATCGGTTCGGGGGGGGGGGCCCCCAATCCATTATATGTTCCTACTCCACTGCACTTGGTGCGCCTTGCTATTTGCAAGTGCTAGTTGGCACTGCCCCTAATGCTTCCATACTGACCCAACCTCATTCTCTAGTTTGTACTTCCTCCTCTCAAGTCTCATATTCTTCATCCAATTCTTCTGTCCTCTCTTAGATTATTTACAATTACTTGCACTAATCCACTCACTTTCAACTCCTCCAATCCCTTTCCGAATAAAACCTTCATCTCTTCCCTCCTCTCCTCTAGCTTCCTATCTCCCCATATTGCCACTCCTGCTACTGCATTACTTTACCCCAACAATCTCCTGCCCACTCTCATCTGTACTGACTCGAACTTCTTGCATGCATTACATAGTCCTGTCCACACACTTCTGCTGCATACTCCATCCTAGAGCTCTCCCACACCATGTCTACTTCCACCTTCCCATTCACTGTGCTCATCCATGCCACCTTCCCAACCCCTTCTTCTGCCATCTTTGCCATCTTCTCTGACTGAACATTACCCTTTAGCATCCTATCAACACTCCCAAGTACTTGAACTCTTCCACCTCTTCCCACTATCTCCTCACCAATCCTCCAACTCACTCTGCTTCTCTCCCCTCACTTTGCTCTTCTTATCATCTTACCACAACACATAAACCTGAACAACATCCAATATACCTTGCAGCTCCACCCTTGAGTCCGCCAATAATCTGCATACATAAGTGACCACACCAACACCCTTCCATCTTAACTCTTAGCTCTCTCCAGTTCCTCTGCCATTCCCTTCAAATAGATATTGAAAATAAGTGGAGACAAAGGCATCCCTGCCTAAGCCCTTTTACCGCAGCACACCATCTTGACCTCTCTCTGTTCAATACTACTATCTTCTCCACCCCGCTCTACAGTCCTTTACATACCTTCACAAACTTCTCCTCTACTCAAACTTGTGCCATAATCTCTTGTTCCACAAGCTGTCATACAGGTATGAATTCTTCTTCTCCCTCTTCCTCATTTCACAAAATACCTCTCAATACCAACCACTGGTCTGAACATCTTCTCCAACCTAAACCCTCTGTGCTTCTGTCAAAATCCTATCCCCATCAAACCCTCTGCTGAGTCCTCCAATACCACACTAAATACATTCATGGCTTTGCTAAACAACATAATCTATGACCAACTTTCTCTCTCCACATTCCCATGTCCACCTTCTCAAGGAACTGCGACAATCAGACCTCCAACCCTAACCAGCCCCAACAACCATTACTGTTTGGATTTTCTTCCACTCTTAATGTGTTAAATTCTCGCATCACAACATCAAAATCTTTCCCTTCATATTTCACCACATCCTCCTACAATACCTCGAAGAGTCCCTTCGTCTCACCGACACTCACTCCTTCTGGATTCACATACACCACTCTAGTCATCACTTCCCTTCTATATACACGCTTTGGCTCAACTCCACCCACAGCAACCCTTCTCTTGACTTCCTCACCCTCGACTCCAAACTCCAAACGCTCCCACATCTCCCACTCCCACATCCCCCACCTACCACCACCTCTATTGCCATACCACTCATATCCTGTCATGCTTAGCTCCTCCTCCTTTTGCAGAAATGTCTCCACTTACCCCAGCTCATTACCCAACACTACCACCTCCCTTGATACTATCTCTTCATATAGCAAATGCCACACTCAACCCTCCCAGCTTCCCTATCTTTACTATCCCACACCCCACACCCCTTAACAAACTTATCACACTCATGTCCTTAGGCAGGTTCAATTCTTCTGTCGAAGGCTTGATAGGGTGGGTGTAACTTCCTGTGGCTGTACCAGGGATTTTTTTTTGAGATTTAAAAGACTGATTTCCCCCCCTGAAAGACTGATTTTCTCCCTGGCTCCCAAACTCGAATTTTCTTCACTATTTACTCACCCCCTCCTCCAAAACTTGACATTCCTCAACAGAGAAGGGCTCTCCAATGACCTTCATCCTCTTTCTTGATCTCGGCAGACAAGCTAATTATAAACGACTGCGCGTGTGCAAGAGCGGTGGTGTAATTAACTAGGTGTGCTACCTATCATTTCCCTCCTGCAAGGTATTGATCCTCTACTCCTCAATTGTGGTTTGTTTGTATTTAACAATAATAATAATAATAATAATAATAATAATAATAATAATAATAATAATAATAATAATAATAATAATAATAATAATAATAATAATAATAATAAATGCTAATAATGCATATGCTAATTTAATTTAATTTAAGAAAATAATAATGATCGTCAGATACTGAGCTGGATCCAAGCACTGCAGCAGTGTTTCCTCGTTGGATTGCAACTGCAATTCTTTGCAGCAGGAAATGGTATAATTATAGGCAAATAATAATAATAAAATAATAATAATAATAATAATAATAATAATAATAATAATAATAATAATAATAATAATAATAATAATAATAATAATAATAATAATAATAATAATAATAATAATTTTATATAAACAATAATATGCCGTATATGATATATAACTACCAATAAAGAACTAGCTAGCTAATTTAAGTAAGAAATAGTCATCACTAGTAAACTGACTAGTGCCTAACACCGCTGCAGTGTTCCCACGCTGAATTGCAATGGAAATTCTCTGGAGGAGAAAATGATGGGAACGTGGTTCATCGCACTTTGCTTTGAGACGGCCACCTAATTCCCGAAGGAACAAAGATGCCTCCCCTCCAAACACTCCAGTGGTCTCTATCCCAATTGGGACAAAGAAGTGTGTATCAACGTATTTTTCCTTTTTCAGGGATTCGGCTCTGTTTGCCACTGCCCCAGGACCTTATAATAATAATAATACACAATAATAATAATAATATAGCTAATAATATCGCTAAATTTTAATTTACTCTTTCAGCATTTCAACAGATGCTCTAGCCTTCATCAGAGATGCTAAGACTCGCATGAGCTTGATATATATGTTCCATCCAATCTATGAATCTGCCCAATCTATAGATTGGGCAGATTCATAGATTGGATGGAACATATATACAGCTATATAATTATATATAGCTATCCACCATGTGATTACAAACCACACCCTGGCACATGTGTCCATCATGTGAACAGGATGTGGCAAATTTTTTTTTAATAAATAACACAAAATAAGAACACAAATAATAACAGAGAAATTAATAATAGCAAATTAATAGCAAATTAAAATAATAATTATAGTAAAATAATTATAGTAAAATCCAATTAAATAACACCAAAACAATAAAATAGTAAAATAGTAATAAACAGTTGTGGCTGTTGAAGTTAAGTGGATAATGTGGCGGCCATATTGGGGACTTTGCCGTAGATTGTTGTTTGTTATAGACAAAAATGATTACAAGTTCGAATATATACAAAGCTAACGACAAGTTCAACTTCTGACCAACCCTGTTTTTTTGTGTGTGTTTGTTAATGTTTGCTCTTGTTCGTCTTATTTGTTATTCGTTCCTTCAAAATATTATGTTGTCATCAACCCTTGTTATTATATTATTTAATGACATAAATTTCCATTAACAAAATATGATAAAAATTTATTATGATGGTGAGTGGCCACCCAGCAGCCAGGTATTTATTTTCATTCACAATTGAACCACTCACACTTTGGTGCTAGGCCGATGTGTATGCCTCTTTCACTAGCATCCTTCTGTCTTCTGGCCTGATCCAAGATGGTGGCTTCCTCCCACAAAATAGGTTGCCCCAGGCAATTGCACTTTTACAGGCATCTTGATGTTCTTTCATTCTGGTCTCCAGCTTTCTGATGGTCTCCCCTGTGTAGTATATACTTCCCACAAGGGATGCAGTACACAACACACAAGTGCATACCAGCTGGTAATTCATCCTTCACTCTTCTCAATTGTACCCTCCGAGTTAATCCCAATCTGAAAATGACTGATGGACAAAAAAACACAGAAATCATCAACTCTTATAATTATAGAAGTGTTGTGGATATATGTTTTAATCGAATCATGCATGAAATATTTGGGATAAGAGAAGATTAATATATAGGCATATGTAAATCTTAGTCACTAGCATACACAAACCTATCTTCAACAGACATTCTTCACATCATAGTATCTACCACCAAATCTCTCGGTAGGAACATTGCGATGCTATGCACACCTGCACCTGCCACTTACACACATTGACCAGCTACACACAAACCACATGGAGACCTCTTTGCCTCATCCTCATCACAGCCAAAGGAGCATAGGACTTGAATACTAGTTCTGTAAGCAAGCACTGCCTGGTGTACCTCAATTTATGTTGTCCTCATCTTCAAGGGAAGCTACATACTTCCAAGTACGCACTCTTAACAAAACTATTGTTTCTCTGCCATACTTCCACATGCATTTTCCATTTCAGATTCATTACATATCTTGCAAGGCATATCTTGCAAGGCACTAGGCTGTGCAACTCCCAATTGGGGAACTGTAATAATGTTAGCTATATATATACTCACTCGGGTCTAATCTATCACGATGACACAATGAATGAACAGATAGCACTTATTAGGCCTTCACTTGGGTTAGGGCCAGGTATATAGAATAATGCAATCATGCAATCTAATAATGGGCTTTCTTTAACAAAAAATCATTATTTACCTCTGCCAATGAGCCAGTGAGGTTATGTTTGCCCCTCAGTTTGTTTGTTTGTCCGTCTGTTAACTGGATTACATAAAAAGTGGATTTTGTGAAATTTTATGGAGAGACAAGGCATGGGTCAAGAACCAATCCAGTAGGGTTTCATAATTGCTATATAGAAGCCACCACTACCTGAAACAACATCATACATGGCATTTGGCTTGTCGGTCATTTTGTTTAGTCATTGTAAAGACCACGAGAATATAATGGTATTACAATAGATGAAAAGTACGTGATGGAGTAATGCAACTAAAAGAGGTTATGCCGAGAGTACACAAAGAAGAGTCCTCCACAGCACACAATTCTGAAGTGTTCTTGCAGTGCACGAGACAAGGAGGGATATATACGTCAGATTAAGTATGGTAGCAAACTCAGTGGCAAGAAGACACTACATAAAATTAGTGCACTTCTCTCAGTTTGTAGTTATAGTCGATGCTACACAATTGGGTGGAGCCCATAGTTACGACAATTACGAGTGACATGTTGGCTCTCAGCAAGAAGTCCAGTTATGTCTCTCTCTAACTCATAGCTTATGTTCTTAGTAACTTCTTGTACTCTAAATGGAGTTATTAGAGTACATGTTTTCCACTCGATTATCATTTCCTTCCCTAATTGTCGCCAGACCAAGAGGGAATAAGATATCGGATATCGGAAATTATGTCAAATCAAAGCTGCTTCAGATCCTATTGTAGGATCAGACGAGACTGAAGAGCCCGCTAGACGTGGCCGCCGCCGTATGCGCAGTGCACGCGGTCGAGGCCTCCTACACACACGCCTACTAGGCCTACCGTTCCATAGTCCTACCGTTCCAAACGTCGTCAGCCTATGGCTCGTGCGCCTCCAAAGACCGCCTCCAAGGTGACTTCTGACCCACTCTACTTAGAGGCATTAGCCCTTCCAGGTTATGTCGCTATGCCTGTCCCAGCCACAACAAGATTCGTGGCTACGGCTGCAAGTTACATGGCCCTGATCCGAGAAACGTACACTGCGATGAAAGTTGCAGATAACCAATTCTCGAAGACCATCTCTCTCACAATGTTTAGTTACTATTGTATTGAGTTGTACTGGGCGAAGATCTCGAAGATTCGAGCTTGTTACGGAGATGCTGATTTTGAGGAGGAGCAGTTTGTCAATTTGTGTGAACACTTCCCAGCCCCAGGCCCTATCCATGACTTTCTCTCGGGATTAGGAGAATTCGTAGATGTTGAACACAACATGTGCGAGTTTCGCTTTCCAACTGAGTGGATGCCCACCCTAGATCACCCCGCCAATGTCAACTTTGGTGGATTTGCTGGTCGTGTCGGTGTCGGAAACCACTACCAGTATGAGAACTTTCCCTACCCTGGTGTCGCTCTCCTCTCAATCCTTCACGATTATGATAGCTACGCTGTTCCCGCTAACCCGCGTGATTGGAACTTGCCGGATGCTCTTCACTGCAACACTGCAGGCTGTGGACTCCCAACTCCCAATCTCCTTGGCTGGATCAGATCCACAAGGCTGTCCCGTCAACAATTCAATAACATCGACTCCCTCGGAGTCGGAGTCGCTTTGGCACCTGAAAACTACCAATGTGCCACCACAGGTAAGTTTGCATTTTGTCGTGACCTCATGACTTTTGTTTCAGGTATATACCATCAGTGCTAGTGCAACTTCTGTATCACAGAAACCTGTCCCACTTGGGACAAAAGTTGGCTCCCTCGCTCAACTTGGTCGAGCCGTTGTTACCACTGCCCCCTCGATCAGAACCGAAACCTACGCAGGTAGGATTCATGGTGTTGAGTTGTCGTCACAGGTTGACCCTCGTTTTGTAGTCGCATCACTGCTGTTCGGATATCGAATGCTGAAAGAACCCACTCATGGTGTTCACAGCTGGTGCTGCTATGATTTTGGTAACTATGCTAACGTCCCCAACAATTGGCAGAAAACACGCAACGCTGTTTATGACAGTGGAGTGAACCATCCTTGGAACCGAACAAGATTCAGAGTTCCGATTGTGAATGTTTCTTCCCTGTTCATGTCGACGTTTGTCAAAAAAAATTTGGGTAGTGGACCCCCTTAAAATAGTTGTTAAAAAGAGTGAAAATTAGCATTTTGACATTATTCCCCCCTTTATTCCCCCCTTAATTAAAGTGAGACTTAACTCAATTCCGTATGTAAATGTAAGTAACTGGAGTATAGATGCATGGATAGGTTTATAGTCGACTCCTCTTGTCCTCTGAATGCCAAGAGGAGTGAGGTTCATTAATATGCAATGCTGTATAATGAATATTCATTAGCTTCACGAACGATGCATTGTGCGTGCAATACAAAAATGCAGATTAACCTGTCTAGCCACAATATGATGACAGTATATACATGCAAGATGCTGCCTTCCAAATTGGAGAAGATTTGGATGCTCCATTCTAGACTTATATTAACTTGAGTACTCCCGATTTGCGAAGAAGATGCTTCACGTAATAGTGAGTTTCAATGGCCGCGGAGACCGACAAGGGAAGCAAACCAGTGATTCTGGTCATCCCCCTAGGAAGCGGCCTATATAGGACAGACCAAACTTCCCATCCCTATTCTTGATTTTTCTAGTATGTATATACATGTATACCACTTTTGGTGTTTTTTTTAATGGTATGGTCAGTTCAACCATTGAAATACTCTACTATATAGTCCTTAAAATGCCTGTCCCGAAAAAGTTGCTTTTTGGGGCCAAGGACGGTTCTCCCTGCTTCATATTTGGAGTAATTAGACAAAATTATATAGATTCTGTTTCCTCTCAATGAGAGCTACAAGATGACATTCTCTGTTTTTAATTTTAAACAAGTATGATGTCAACAGGTACAAAAAAACAATGAAAATGCTACCAAGAAATTGCTAGTTTTTAAAATCCATGATCATGAACTCGATGTTATATTGTGTTTCATACTTTGTAATTTCCCCTGTGGTAAGTTGTGAAATACCAAAGTAAACTAGTCTCCAAATATGATCGTCCTCGTGAAATCTTAAATGTTCGATCAGTTGTAGCTGGGTAGTTGGCACAGCACCAGAAGGTAGGTCTGTGTATAGCTACACATCATACAAGATTTCAAATAAAAATTCTGAAGCAGAGGTTGTGTTTTTTTTTGTTTTTTTTGGGGTAGTGGACCCCCTTAAATGGTCTATCTGCTCATATTGAAGTCATATTCCAAGTTTCAGAACATTTGAAGATTCTATGATGCAGTTACGACAGCTTTTGCACTCACTATTTTCATTAGAAACCCAGCAAGTGTGAAGAAGAATCGCGTCGCATTAGATTAGAAGAATTTCTACATATTTCTCACCCACAACTCCATAATTTATATATCACCAGAATGCTTATTGTGTGCTCTTTAACCTAAAGTATTTTTTCCCCACTGTTATGAGAATGTGTTGGGTATAGACCAGCATATGCATGAGGTTTGTATGGGATTTTCCCCCCCTCTCCTGTGGTGCATTATCATACAGGTGAAACCACTCTTACCATAAACCACCTAGCAGCCACTTAGCATTTTTAATGGTTTTTAATTCGAGGACTGAACCATAAACCACCTAGCAGCCACTTAGCATTTTTAATGGTTTTTAATTCGAGGACTGGCTGACACTTTGGCATAAAAAATATCTATGACAAAAGTTAAATACATCATTAAATAGCTTATCTTCTAAGCTACATTTTGGTACAAAAATTATGTTGATAGAGGGTAGTGGGTGGAAGTTATGATTGGTATTGTCGAGGTGTATTTTTTTGACATTATCCCCCCCTTAATGTATTAAAAAGTTGTTCGACTACCAAGTACCCGAATATAAGCCTTTTCAACCTAAAAATGATGATACACATTGTAAAATACTATCCTATCGTACAGACACTGAATATATCATCCATGATATCAGTTTCCTTTACAGGAATCACTTTGCCTTGTTCTGGAGACACAACAGCTACATTGGATTCTTCCTCAAGATCCCTAGCAAACTGTTTTTGTAAAATCTCCAAGTCCTTTTCTCTTTTTCTGTTTGATCCAAACACATTGCGACTCCTTTGAAAATGATGATGTTTACACGCCAGTTTCATGACCACCGTGCCTCTAACTATCGTGTAATCCCTGCTGAATATTGATGGCCGTCTCACTGAGATTATCTTAGTGTTAACAAGAAACACTCTGTCTGCTAAACGTGGGTGCAGATTTAGCCACACCCTTCTTCCTTTCAGTACAATGGATATCCTCGTCCAACACTTTCTGTTCCTCCTTGTCTTGGCATTTCTTCTGGCCTGTTTGAGGATGGGGGTGGAGGAAGGGAGGGTCGTCATGGTTTCAGGAGAGGTTAGAGAATATGTGATGGCTTTAATATTTCGATCTTCAACACTAAACACAAACCAAACAACAATCATTATTACATGAAGGAGGTGTGGCTTGAAAAGTTAGTGTACAAATATATTCATATATACTAGCACTATTGTAGACCACAAACGATCACTGCATATATATACATACAAGACTACCATGCTGCTGTCAATCACATATAGGTACTATATATCCACGATTAGATGTCTCGCACTATATTAATTTCGAGCTGCCTAACTGCACATAGCAGGTAATTTGGTGGGGGTAATATTTTCGTGGATTGTGGTTAAAATAAAACCACATTTCCCCCCCACAGATTACTGTATCGCAAGCCAGGCCCTAGGCAAGTTGGTAAAGGTGTATCTTGTGAGACTATTATATAGAATAACTGTTTGAAAACCACGCCCCATATGAACACGCCCTCAGCACGGCTCGAGGTACATTATTCCTTGACTTGTGCCGGATAGTTTACGGCCCTGTTTCGAAATACATCAACTGTAAAACGTCTACAAACATGTAAAAAACTCGTATTTCTACCAATGATCCCGTCTTGACAATCATCCAAAGACTAACCTCGGATGACATCATTGCTCAAGTCACAAGAGATGAAATGGGCCTCCCCGAGGAAGATTCTGATGAGGAAGAAGGTGAAATCATCTAAGTTAACTAGGATACAAACTGCTGTTTGTGGGGCCACCAAATCAATGGCTGCTTCACTTGGTTCTTGCACGGACAGAGAATGAGTGTTTTTTTAAATAAAGACTCATGAAGAGATTGTCCAGGAAAGTTCTCTGGTTTCTGAACAGTATCTAGTTGTAGTATTAATTAGCCTGTTATTCCCTAACTGACTGAGGAGCGGTTCATCTAGATATATAATTAACTTGTTATTGTATTTGACTGTATTTGAACTTGATTTCGAAACCAAATGTTGTGTAAACTAGAGTCATAAATATCATAAATAGCCAGGAGTATTATAAAACGAAATCTGTCGTGGTTGAAGTTGAAATCATATTGTTTGATGGATGAGACTCCAGGTTCACTTATTTTGTCGTGCAATGCACCTACTTCAACAGTGTTGAACAGGTAACTTGCCTATAGTTATTATTATACCTATGAAACATATTTTAGTATCAAAAGAGAGCACACAGAGAGGCCTATTTTTTTAGCTATATATCAAGCCCATACCATGAAGTTTGCAGAATCTACGGAGCTCTAAAGTTGTAACCACAAGTAAAAATTAAAAAAATGCCCTCAACTCCCCTTCAGTGCATGTCTAGCCAGACCCTAAAGTGAAGGGACCTCAAAAACCTGAATCCCTGCAACCTCCGCCAAAATAACTCCAGATTGCTAAGTGCAAAAAAAATTGAGAGTGGCTAGAGGAAGCCCTAGAGCATGCAACGACCTTTTTCATTAGGCGTTACAATTTTAGTACGTGGTCAATCACGCGGGTGGAAAATTGATTGCGTTGATTTTGCTTCCTCTAGCCACTTCCTCTAGCCACTCGTACCAATTTCAATTTTTTTTTGCACTTGGCAATCTGGAGTTAGCAATCTGGAGTTATTTTGGCAGAGGTTGCAGGGATTCAGGTCCCTCCACTTTAGGATCTAGTAACTAGCCTAAACATATTTTAGTATCAAAAGAGAGCACACAGAGAGACCTATCTTTTGAGCTATATATCAAGTCCATACCATGAAGTTTACAGAATATACGGAGCTCTTAAGTTGTAACCACAAGTAAAAGTAATAAAAAAGTAAAAATTGCAAGCGACCCGCCTGAAGTCGAGTTCGACAGTGTCGAACAATTTCTCACACTGATGACGTTTGATGTAGTTCAATGGTTATCAATCCTCTTTTTGACACTGTCCAACTCGACGCCATTGAGTCCAAACCACCTTCGACACTGTCCAACTGGACGTCAGTGTGCCTCTATATATCCAGTTCCGTAAACTCCAGTGGTCCATATCATGTTTGACTGTAGAACTCGAAATACATATATATTCACCAGAGGGGTAGGAAGCATTTTGGGATTGGTCAGGCGTAAGTGTGTGTGGGGGAGGGGGATACACGCACCTTATTGAAAAGAAATATCATGGTAATTGAAAAGAATATATATACCTGAGTCTGAATAAGTTCACAAGTTCCCGAACACTCGGAGTCCGTGCTCATTGCTCCTCACAAATTAATTTGCAATTGTGACTAGCGATCCAAAGCTTCTTTGTAAATGTTTAGTATCATTAGGTGATTAAGTCTATCACTCGTGGTAAGGATACTCCCGCACATAAGTACCTATTTCTTCAACATTTCCACTCGTTTCCTCTTCTCCTTCAATGTTACATAGTTCTATCAATGCCCACCTTTTTTATAGTACTTCGTAAGTATGTTTTTATTCTTTTCATGCAGGAAAAAGATCTTTCACTTGCAGCATTCGTAGCAGGCATGACAAGGATTAGACGGGAAACCCAGCACACCTGCTTAAAAAAGGCATGTTGACCATCAGAAAGATTGTGAAGAAAAGTCTTTCAGCATTACAGTTCCATCTGACTCACGTGAGCTAAAACTTGAACTAAGTTGAGTTGAAAGCTCACTCTTATTGAAGTCATCTCCATAAAAGGAAACAACTTCACTTAACTCAGCAGTGTAATCCTTTTTATTGGCAGCTTTTACAAGAAATTCTTCAAGATTTTGGTAAACAGCATATCCTGGCTGATCAAAGCGATCTTGAATTGCTGACAGGGCCAAGTTTGTAAAGCAACGATAATAATCTTCAACTGCAGTGTACTAATGAGATTCTCCTGTTCCATTCTCAAAACGCTTTGGAGCTTTTAGATTCCAAAAAAACGTTATAAAAATGGACCATTTCGGGACTCTCGGCATCCATGCCAACCTGGCTTGGTCAAATACCTGGACAACTGACGGTGGTTTTGTTCATTCCCTGGCCATTATGTACATTAGTGGTTCTTTCCTATGCACTTTCATTCATCTTGCACTGTAGCTATTTACTCAAGATCTCTAAAGGATTGTACTCCACCTATTTTTATAGGTTATTTATTTATAGGTTAGCTATTATTATCTGGTGTTTTTAATCTGGATTATTGTATTACTATGTAATTCGGATAAGACTAAACCAAGTTGGATGATTGGATTAAGGCCTTGTGCAAACATGGCTCTAGTGTACAGCTTGGTTAAACTAAGTTAAACTAGTTATTTACTTTGATATAGATCATAAATACATTGTCCTGATAATCAAACCCTTTATTGCTGGTGGTTGAGCCTCATAATTTTTCTAGCACTGTGAATTTAACAGTAACATAATACAGTGTCAGTGACCACATGAACAAGGTGGCTGGCATCACTAGATGCCAAATGATTGGCATTGCCTGAATCAGCTTATAGTCCTTGACTCCTAGTCTAAATTGTGAAAAATGCAAAAAAAATCTCAGGACTGTCCTGGACCATGGATGATTGGCATTTAGCTATGTTTTACTATATTATAGCTGTGATGCAGTACAGATAAACCTATATAGCTATCTATAATGCTCAGCTCAGTTTTAAATAGATTAACATCTCCAAATTTCCGTTTTGGAAACTTGTAGAGCCTATTAGGCTGGAATTGGTCAGGATTTTTTACTACTCAAGTCACTCGTGGCCATTCTGCTCGCTATTATACTAAATTAGCACGCGCCAAAAAAATGTAGGGGCGTGGTTTGGTTGGCTTCATTTGAATTTTGAAATAAGACAACTGAAGAGAGCTGGCTGGAGAAGAGTCTGAGAGTGCTCTCAGTAAAGATTAGAAAGTTGCTTGATAACTGGTGGTTAGTATTGGAAACTTTGGTCCGCAGTTGCCGGGTCTGCCGGACCAGTTCCTACCCCCCCCCCTGTTCAATGCAAAATACACATTGAACTCATTGTCAAAAAAACAAGGATCAGGACACATTGAAGGTGCTGGACAAGCTGTGGAACTCAAACTGTGTCCATTTGATGCGATGTAGGCCAGGCTCTTTGACTTGCAAACCTTAGCGTGTGTTTTTTTTTTACTGTGTGCAGCTGCAATCACATGTCTAAAATAACTCATATCTCAAGACGACATCTGGTCAAAGAGAATAGCCAAGACAATGGCTTTACACCAATATTATTCTAACATGAAGTAAGTATATTAGCTACATACCAACAAGTTTTATGACCAGATTGATTTGTTTACTTTAGTGCTGGATATTTAGTACCTGGAGCCAGTAGTTCAAGCAGTGCCTCTCTGCTTCATACTTCCCATTCTGTCTCAAGTGCTGATGAGTCATTATCAGAAGATGACCAAACTCTTTCATAGCTTGTGATAGAGTAGAGCAGTCCTGCCGGTGAGTACCAGCAAGGAGAGCGATGACATATGTATTGTTGATGTTGAAGAGTGTGCTACCAGATTTGAGTGAAATACATCCTCATGTACATTCAGGAGACTTGAGCCACAGGTCGTCATCCCATACAAACCTCAGCAAGAAAGAGAAATTGTCTCTCCTCAAAAACCATTTTATTCCAACCAAGGGATTTCAATTCCCCAAGTGCAACCCTCAGAAACGCCAGTTTCAAAAGAGTTGGCTGGACAAGTGCAATGGCCTAACATATTCTTCAAGAAGGCAGATTTTGCTTCTTTTGTGCACCATTTGGGGAATGTGAACCACCTGTTCTGGTCAATAAGCCTGACAAATGCGATTCAAAAGCTAAGTTAATATTTTGTTTACAAGAGTTGGAGGTCCCATCAGAAAGAGCTGTGGAGAAGACAAGGGCATTTGCTTGGCTTCTGTTGACCAATAAATTAGTTCAAGCAGAGCTGAAATTATTGCTTCCATTCCATTGCTTTGACTGTAACTTTGTGTGGCAGGCAAGTATTTGTTTTAGAGGGCATGGACACGAATATCAGTTTCAAATAGAATGTGAAACTACATCCAGTGAGACGAGGTAACTTCCTATCTCTGTTGATGTTGCGCAGCGATGCTGGTGATGACATTCTGAGAGGGCTCCTGCAAACGTGATTGTAATGTAATGCACACAAGTAAGGAGATACAAAACCAAATCATTCAAACTTGTGGAAATATTATTTGCAATAAAATATTACAACAAAAAATAATAATCAGAGCAGTCAAGTTCTATTCGGTAATAGCAGTTGAGGCAACTGACTCACCTAATGATGAGCAACTCTCCACAAGCATTTAGTTTGTTGATGGTTACACTCTACAAGAAAAGTTCGTTGGTGTTTATGAGTGTAGCTATGGTGTCACAGGTGAGGCTGTAGTGAGTGATACACTGCAGCAGCTGACTACATGGAAGATGGAGCCACAATTTCTTCGAGGCCAAGCCTCTGATGGCGCCGGTGCTATGCAGGAAAGTCAAAAGGAGCAGCTGCATGCATAACCAAACAGTATGCAGAGGCAGTGTACACCCACTATGCTGCACACTGATCAAATCTTTGTGTAGCAGTGTTCAAGAAGTAAGCAAGATGATGCAAACTGCTGAAATTCTCCTAAGAGACAGACAGAACTTGAAGTGTGGATTCATGGCATCATGGAAGGCAAGAAAAAAAAGAAGAAAAAAAGAGATGTGCCAAACAAGATGGGCGGAGCGTCATGAAGCCTTCAACATTTTTCTGACTTGTTTTTGCCTCTAGTCAGTTGTGTAGAGGCTATTCAGTTCTGCAGCCGAATGGAATAGAGATTCCCGTTCTGATACTCAATTATTCCTATTGGCAAGTTTTCTTTCATTGATACTTTGGAGGCTACACACAATTATCTTTACACGAGAATGGAGTGTGAAGCTTCAGGGGCCGTATGTGGGTGGAGCATATGCCTACCGTGAAGTAAAGAATGTAAAAGGTGTTCTCATAGGTCAAGGTCCAATGTGGATTTATTTCAATGGAGAATGTATACAAGAGCTCTTAAAATAGCTGGAAGTGTTGGTCTAGCTAACAGCCACAGCGTTCAAATATTCAATTGTAGTGATCACTTCTGTCTGGTCTCACAATTCCCTTGCTAGACCACCTGATCACTGATCTTGACACAGGTTTGATGAAGCTTCATCTCATAGTATTTCTGAGCTCACGCTCTTGCTTCCGTCAGCAAACATTAATGGAGCCGGAGCTACAAACATTTAATCGATTCATTATTGTCATTCTATGAATATGATTTACTACTTCTGTCAGCATTTGATCTCGAGTTCAACATGTGGAAACAAAAGTGGGAAAGTCAGGCGCACAGCTGACCTCTGAGCTAGATAAGTTTTGCACATCATGGCCTCATCATTGCCTCACTTCCTGTAACCAGCTGTGAATATGAACGATCATCGGCATGCTAAGATTGATAAAAACACCACTCTGTGCACCACGGGGCAAGAGAGACTGAATGGGCTAGCATTGCTCTATTATCATCAAGAGATGTAGATCTCACTCCAGAAGAAGTTGTGGAGGAGTGTGCTCCACATCATCCCCTACATATGTTACTGCAACTTAAAGTGATACATTTTGTGCATAATTATCATATTCATTGTACTTTTATATCAAACTTGTCAAGCTTAACCATGCATCCACCGCTGCATGGCCGTCATATCAAGGTACATATACCATGATTAGCCCCCCCCCCTCATTTATAAATCCTGGATCCACCCCTGGTACCATGAAACTTAATTGCAAAGAGCAATACAGTTTTCTGATTTTTTAAACTGTAAATTATTTTTAATTATTGCGATGGGAACTTGGCGGGTAAATTAAGGTAAGAAATTCAATCTGCCAGATACTCGTGGCCCAATCTAAGGACAGCTCTAATATTTGCGTTGGCAGCTGCAACAATTTTTTTTCTTTCTAACGGCGGTGAACATGGTGCAAGTTAAGTGCACCGTGTGTTCTTAGGATAGAGAAAGCTCGGAGGAAGGCTCAAGTAGTATTGCTTGTGAAAAAGGAAGGCTCAAGTAGGATTGCTTGTGAAGGAACTTGTGGGGGTTGGTACTCTCAAAGATGTGTTGGGATGGTTGAGAAGATACTGGGGTGAGGAAAATGGGTTTGTAGTCGGTGTCCGGGGAGTTCGGGTTGAGCAAGTGGGAGGGGGGGGGGGGGAAGGGAGGGAGAAGTTCTCGATGAAGGTAAAGGAGAAGAACTGCTAGTTGGGAAGTGTGTTGATATGAAGAACCGGAATGAGGCACAAGAAAGAGCTGCATGAATATCTTCATGTTTAGGAAGCAGGATTTGATAGAGAAAGTTGAGGAGCATATCGGGTCGAGAGACACAGTGCTGGGTCAAATATCACCAACACAAGTATTGACGAGGGAGGTATTAAGGGCAGTTGGAATACAAGGAGAGTGGTGAGGTCTGGATCAGTTTCAAGGTGACGGAAACTCATCAAATGGGCGATGCGCTGCATAATGTTTTATTGAGGGTGGAAGAGTTGGAGAAATAAGTCCAGTACAAGCTGAAAAGAATGACGTTTTGGAGAGAAGCAGTTGATGGTGGAGGTTAATGAAGATGCTACAGAAGAGATGGTTAGTGGTCTTGCAGGCCAAGGTGATGAATGTTGGGGGTACTGTATGACAATGTTGCTGGCAAGGATGATAGGGAGAAGCAGGTGGTTGTCAGAGGTTCTATATCTAAAGCAGGAGGGAACAGGTTTTCAAACTTCTTGGCATGTACTTCTGACAAAAGCAAGGTCACAAGAGAAGATTTTCAGGTGTCATGAACGAGCTGGTGGGGAAGCCATTCGTCCTGATATATAATGAATACAAGAGAGGGAGAGTGAAGCCGCAGAGGAATGGAGGTGTGGACATGGTGCGGGAGGGGGACTGTCAGGATAGGGATCCTCATGTGAGGGGGTAGTGAGGGGGGAAGCTACACGGGGATGAAATGAAGTGGAGAAGAGAGGAGGGAGGATGGGCAATAGGGGAGAGAATGGTGGGGATAAACCTGGCACCCAGGAGGGAGAGAGGAAGTGAAGACCCAGGCCTTGCCACCAGGTGAGATGTGTGGGGGTACACCAGGTGCCCAGGAGGGAGAGAGGAAGTGAAGACCCAGGCCTTGCCACCAGGTGGATATGGAGATACATGGGAGTACTCCAGGTGCCCAGGAGGCAGGGAGGAAGTGAAGACCGAGGCCTTGCCACCAGGTGGATATGGAGATGTGTGGGGGTACACCAGGTGCCCAGGAGGGAGAGAGGAAGTGAAGACCGAGGCCTTGCCACCAGGTGGATATGGAGATGCGTGGAGGTACACCTTAAGAAGAGCATCAGGTCTAGGCTACTACTAAGGATTGAAGGAATTGTGTGGGTGGAATTGAAAGCAGAGGAGGACAATAACCTGATTGTTGGCATGGCGATGTTAACCCACAAGGGGGGAGGGTTTAGGAATCTGAAGAGATGATGATAACTAAGCTGACAGATTATCAGGTTGTGAGTAACCAGTGATGGTGATTGTAATGCCCACATAGGGTTAGGGGCAGAGCAGTCACCTAACCGGAATGGTAGGTTGTTGGATCTGGGTAATTTGCGGGTCTAGAATCAGTCACCACGTAGTGGAAAGTGGATATGGGTGACGAGAGAAAGAAGGTCAGACGTCGATTATATCTTGCCGTCAAAAGGGTTAGTTATAGATAAATGGTTTACGACAGTGGAAAACTTAACTTGGTATCAGATCATAATCTAATACAGTATGTGGTGAGAATAAGTCAGTTTGAAGAAATAACAAGTGCTCCATGTTTTCTGCTCTGGCTGAGATGCTCTAGCTGAGATGCCCTAGCCTTCATCAGGAATAACGAGATGCTCTGGCCTTCATCAGGTATAATGAGATGCTCTAGCCTTCATCAGGATTAATGAGGTGCTCTAGCCTTTCTCCGGAATAATGAGATGCTCCGGCCTTCATCTGGAATAATGAGATGTTCTAGCCTTCATCAGGAATAATAAGATGCTCCAGCCTTCATCTGGAATAATGAGATGTTCTGGCCTTCTTCACCAGCCTTCATCTGGAATAATGAGATGTTCTGGCCTTCATCAGGAATAATAAGATGCTCTGGCCTTCATCTGGAATAATGAGATGTTCTGGCCTTCATCAGGAATAATAAGATGCTCTGGCCTTCATCTGGAATAACGAGATGCTCTGGCCTTCATCAGGAATAATGAGATGCTCTAGCCTTCATCAGGATTAATGAGGTGCTCTAGCCTTTCTCCGGAATAATGAGATGCTCCGGCCTTCATCTGGAATAATGAGATGTTCTAGCCTTCATCAGGAATAATAAGATGCTCCAGCCTTCATCTGGAATAATGAATGTTCTGGCCTTCTTCACCAGCCTTCATCTGGAATAATGAGATGTTCTGGCCTTCATCAGGAATAATAAGATGCTCTGGCCTTCATCTGGAATAATGAGATGTTCTAGCCTTCATCAGGAATAATGAGATGCTCTAGCCTTCATCAGGAATAATGAGACGCTCTAGCCTTCATCAGGAATAATGAGATGCTCTAGCCTTCATCAGCAATAATGAGATGCTCTGGCCTTCATCAGGAATAATGAGATGCTCTAGCCTTCATCAGGAATAATGAGATGCTCTGGCCTTCATCAGGAATAATGAGATGCTCTAGCCTTCATCAGGAATAATAAGGTGCTCTGGTCTTCATCAGGAATAATAAGATGCTCTGGTCTTCATCAGGAATAATAAGATGCTCTAGCCTTCATCAGGAATAATGAGATATTCTATCCTTCATCAGGAATAATGAGATGCTCTAGCCTTCATCAGGAATAATGAGATGCTCTAGCCTTCATCAGGAATAATAAGATGCTCTAGCCTTCACCAGGAATAATGAGATGCTCTGGCCTTCATCTGGAATAATGAGACGCTCTAGCCTTCATCAGGAATAATGAGATGCTCTAGCCTTCATCAGGAATAATGAGATGCTCTGGCCTTCATCAGGAATAATGAGATGCTCTAGCCTTCATCAGGAATAATAAGATGCTCTAGCCTTCATCTGGAATAATGAGCGCTCTAGCCTTCATCAGGAATAATGAAATGCTCTATCCTTCATCAGGAATAATGAGATGCTCTGGCCTTCATCAGGAATAATGAGATGCTCTAGCCTTCATCAGGAATAATAAGATGCTCTAGCCTTCATCAGGAATAATAAGATGCTCTAGCCTTCATCAGGAATAATGAGATGCTCTGGCCTTCATCTGGAATAATGAGACGCTCTAGCCTTCATCAGGAATAATGAGATGCTCTAGCCTTCATCAGGAATAATGAGATGCTCTGGCCTTCATCTGGAATAATGAGATGCTCTAGCCTTCATCAGGAATAACGAGATGCTCTAGCCTTCATCAGGAATAATGAGATGCTCTAGCCTTCATCAGGAATAATGAGATGCTCTGGCCTTCATCTGGAATAATGAGACGCTCTAGCCTTCATCAGGAATAATGAGATGCTCTAGCCTTCATCAGGAATAATTAGATGCTCTGGCCTTCATCAGGAATAATGAGATGCTCTAGCCTTCATCAGGAATAATAAGATGCTCTAGCCTTCATCAGGAATAATAAGATGCTCTAGCCTTCATCAGGAATAATAAGATGTTCTAGCCTTCATCAGGAATAATGAGATGCTCTGGCCATCATCTGGAATAATGGAGACGCTCTAGCCTTCATCAGGAATAATGAGATGCTCTAGCCTTCATCAGGAATAATGAGATGCTCTGGCCTTCATCTGGATGCTCTAGCCTTCATCAGGAATAATGAGATGCTCTAGCCTTCATCAGGAATAATGAGATGCTCTAGCCTTCATCAGGAATAATGAGATGCTCTGGCCTTCATCTGGAATAATGAGACGCTCTAGCCTTCATCAGGAATAATGAGATGCTCTAGCCTTCATCAGGAATAATGAGATGCTCTGGCCTTCATCAGGAATAATGAGATGCTCTAGCCTTCATCAGGAATAATAAGATGCTCTAGCCTTCATCAGGAATAATGAGATGCTCTGGCCTTCATCTGGAATAATGAGACTCTAGCCTTCATCAGGAATAATGAGATGCTCTGGCCTTCATCAGGAATAATGAGATGCTCTGGCCTTCATCAGGAATAATGAGATGCTCTAGCCTTCATCAGGAATAATAAGATGCTCTAGCCTTCATCAGGAATAATAAGATGCTCTAGCCTTCATCAGGAATAATGAGATGCTCTAGCCTTCATCAGGAATAATGAGATGCTCTGGCCATCGTCTGGAATAATGGAGACGCTCTAGCCTTCATCAGGAATAATGAGATACTCTGGCCTTCATCTGGAATAATGAGATGCTCTAGCCTTCATCAGGAATAATGAGATGCTCTGGCCTTCATCAGGAATAATGAGATGCTCTAGCCTTCATCAGGAATAATGAGATGCTCTAGCCTTCATCAGGAATAATGAGATGCTCTGGCCTTCATCAAGAATAATGAGATGCTCTAGCCTTCATCAGGAATAATGAGATGCTCTAGCCTTCATCAGTTATTCCTGATGAGGCAAAAGGTTGAGTAAGTAAATTTCGAGTTGATTACAGAGAAAGTCCTAGCATCTATGTTATGTCGACTGAGAGATCGTTAAGAACAAAGAATTGAGGGAGCCATTTTGAAAATGGGCTGCAATTTTTGTCACATGATGAATATGCAGCAGGTTGGACTCCGGAGATAAACACTCTTGGGTTGGACTCCAGGAGATGAATACTCTTGGGTTGGACTCCAAGAGATGATGCGTTGGACTCCAGGAGATGAACACTCTTGGGTTGGTCTCCAGGAGATGAACACTCTTGGGTTGGACTCCAGGAGATGAACACTCTTGGGTTGGACTCCAGGAGATGAGCACTCTTAGGTTGGACTCCAGCAGATGAACACTATTGGGTTGGACTCCAGGAGATGAACACTCTTTTGTTGGACTCCAGGAGATGAACACTCTTGGGTTGGACTCCAGGAGATGAACACTCTTTGGTGGTTGGACTCCAGGAGATGAACACTCTTGGGTTAGACTCCAGGAGATAAACACTCTTGGGTTGGACTCCAGGAGATGAACACTCTTGGGTTGGACTCCAGGAGATGAACACTCTTGGGTTGGACTCCAGGAGATGAACACTCTTTGGTTGAACTCCAGGAGATGAACACTCTTGGGTTGGACTCCAGGAGATGAACACTCTTGGGTTAGACTCCAGGAGATGAACATTCTTGGGTTGGACTCCAGCAGATGAACATTCTTGGGTTGGACTCCAGGAGATGAGCACTCTTGAGTTGGACTCCAGGAGATGAGCACTCTTGGGTTGGACTCCAGGAGATGAACACTCTTGGGTTGGACTCCAGGAGATGAACACTCTTGGGTTGGACTCCAGGAGATGAGCACTCTTGGGTTGGACTCCAGGAGATGAACACTCTTGGGTTGGACTCCAGGAGATGAACACTCTTGGGTTGGACTCCAGGAGATGAACACTCTTGGGTTGGACTCCAGGAGATGAACACTCTTGGGTTGGACTCCAGGAGATGAACACTTGGGTTGGACTCCAGGAGATGAACACTCTTGGGTTGGACTCCAGGAGATGAACACTCTTGGGTTGGACTCCAGGAGATGAACACTCTTGGGTTGGACTCCAGGAGATGAACACTCTTGGGTTGGACTCCAGGAGATGAACACTCTTGGGTTGGACTCCAGGAGATGAACACTCTTGGGTTGGACTCCAGGAGATGAACACTCTTGGGTTGGACTCCAGGAGATGAACACTCTTTTGAAGGGCTGAAGAGGGGCAAATATGTGGATACTCCGATTTACACAGATCCATCTATGTATAGCCAAGTCTCTAGGGGTATCCAGTTTATCCACATATACCCCATGCACCTCCTGTCAGAATATCCATGGATGACCACGTTACTAGGGACATCACATGCATATGAAATGTGGATATCTCTAGTTACTTGGTCATCAAAGTTTCTAGGGGTATCCAGGGTCAGAGTTTATCCACGGATGTCCATATACATGTATACACCATGCCCTCTCTGTCAGAATATCCATGGATGACCACGTCACCATGGACATCACATGCATATGAACTGTGGATATGCCTAGCAACTCTGCCAGACGCAGATGATAAGCCATGTAAGTGACTTTGGATGACATGGGATTGATGACGGCAGCCTCAGCCATGATTGAAAAGCAATGGCCAGCGTATTGACAGGTAGTCTTTGTAGATTTGCAGATAAGCATACACTAACAAACAAAGGGACAGGGTGGATTTAGGTCAGGGAGGGGGTGTATTGACCAGTTCCTCGTGCTGAGGGGGTTTGGATGACATTATGAGGAACAGAGGCGACAAACATTTCTGGATGTAAGCAACGCATGACACTGTGTAGAGAGAAAAAGAGAAAGATCTTGGATGAAGATGAGAGGGTATGGAGTTCGGGAAGAATTTGTCAATGTGTGCAAATGCTTTATGAAGGAGTTCAGTCAAGTGTGTTGTTGGGGAGAGGGTCTAGGTGGTTTGAAGTGGAGGTAGGACTGAGCCAGGGTTGTCCTGAAGTGGAGGTAGGACTGAGCCAGGGTTGTCCTTTGTCACCAGTTCTTTATAGTGTATGCCATGGGACTATTGAAGGATTTGGAGGGGAAAGGGGCTATGGATTGAAGTGGGAAGGAACATGGTGTGGTGGGTTGCTCTATGCAGATGATATTCTAATGTTAGCCAGAGATCAGGTGGAGTTACAAGTGATTTTGGATGTGGTGGGGAAGTATGCAATGAAGTGGAGATTTAGGTTGAAGAAATTCAATGATAGTGGGTAGAAAGTGTAGTGGAGGAGAGTGGAGGATTAAATGAGGAGAGATGGAGTTTTCAAGTATCTTAAGGTGTGGTTTGACAGAGGGATGAGATGTACAGGGTCCATGCTTTGACACCTAGGGTCCATGTCTTTGGCACCTAGGATCCATGTCTTTGGCACCTAGGGTACATGTCTTTGGCACCTAGGATCCATGTCTTTCGCACCTAGGGTCCATGTCTTTGGCACCTAGGATCCATGTCTTTGACACCTAGGATCCATGTCTTTGGCACCTAGGATCCAGGTCTTTGACACCTAGAGTCCATGTCTTTGACACCTAGGATCCATGTCTTTGGCACCTAGGGTCCATGTCTTTGACACCTAGGATCCAGGTCTTTGACACCTAGGATCTAGGTCTTTGTGACACCTAGGATCCATGTCTTTGGCACCTAGGATCCATGTCTTTGACACCTAGGATCCATGTCTTTGGCACCTAGGGTCCATGTCTTTGACACCTAGGATCCATGTCTTTGACACCTAGGATCCAGGTCTTTGACACCTAGAGTCCATGTCTTTGACCCTAGGATCCATGTCTTTGGATCTTTGACACCTAGGATCCATGTATTTGGCACCTAGGATCCATGTCTTTGACACCTAGGATCCATGTCTTTGGCACCTAGGATCCAGGTCTTTGACACCTAGGATCCATGTCTTTGACACCTAGGATCCAGGTCTTTGACACCTAGAGTCCATGTCTTTGACCCTAGGATCCATGTCTTTGGCTCTTTGGCACCTAGGATCCATGTCTTTGACACCTAGGATCCATGTATTTGGCACCTAGGATCCATGTCTTTGACACCTAGGATCCATGTCTTTGGCACCTAGAGTCCATGTCTTTGACACCTAGTGTCCATGTCTTTGGCACCTAGGATCCAGGTCTTTGACACCTAGGATCCATGTCTTTGACACCTAGGATCCAGGTCTTTGGCTCTTTGACACCTAGGATCCATGTCTTTGACACCTAGGATCCATGTATTTGGCACCTAGGATCTATGTCTTTGACACCTAGGGTCCATGTCTTTGGCACCTAGGATCCATGTCTTCGGCACCTAGGGTGCACCTCTCCCCATCCCAATCCTAAAACTATCTTGTTAATTTCAGTATATTAATTTCAGTATATATTTCAGTATATATTTATTGTAATTTTATCAGCTAAATCCTTTTTCATTGTCAGTCATTTCTTTATGCACTTGGTGATGGCTAGTTCAAGGCTTAACTACAAGGTGATGGAACTGTCTTGGAAAGTGGGCAACAGGTTGCTTGGTCAAGAGAGAGCAGATTTTATGAGCGTCTCTGCTCTAAATATGAACTCTTCATAACTTCAAACCTCAAGTACCAGGGGATTTCCAGTCCACCTTGTACCGAGTCCGCAGAGTATCATCCAGCACCTGCAACTATGCAACAAATCGCCACCACCTCGTCGTAGAACAGATGGAAGATATCTTTCTGGGAACATGATCATAGCTAAAACTAGAATGGCGGGTGCTTTCTCAGTGATGGGCTTCTGGCATGAGTATAGTACATCTATAAGTGCACATACTCTGTGGCAAAGAGCTGAAAAATGGAAACTATAAAGTTTCCTCTGATTCTTCGTTGCAGATACAAAACAAGTTTCTGTGTATTGAAGGGAAAGTCGAATTCTAACCTGTAGAGAATATCACAACCTTACAAAGCGATCACTACATTGCCCACCCATGCAGAAACTGTTCTACATATTCTACCAGAAGGAACCTGGAAGCTCCAGCTCTGAGTACCACAACTGCTCTATATATTCTACCAGAAGGTACCTGGAAGCTCCAGCTCTGAGGACCACGGCTCCCAGATCCTCCTGAGCATTGCTTGTGGTGGTTCGGGTGAGCGATGATAAGATAGCTTGCAGGCGTTTCGAGACCGGCACATTACAGTCAGGTAACCCTCTGCGATACCTTGACAAAACTGAGAGATGATACTTCATCAAGTACCTGGAAACAAGTGGAAGATTTCGTATTTCAATGCCATCATTCATAAAACAAACATATAAACCATGCCCCCCGGCCACACCCCAGTTAAACCCTCAACACGAAGAGGTATTTTAAGCAGGATTTGCAAAGTTGCAATGCACCAGTTAGCTGGGGAGGAGGGTAAAGGGGGTGTGTGCCTGAAATTACTCTCTGGCTCCACCCACTCCTACAAAGGCAAAACTTATTAACACAGTTAGCATTGCAGCAAACAAGTGTAGGCCAGTCTTTGCCTCCACATTGCCAAAATTTTATTTTTATAGTGGAAGGTACTACAATGGAAGGTACTCCCTCATTCTCAGTGGAATCATTCTCTCTTTTTATAGTGGAAGGTACTCCCTCATTCTCTCTTTTTATGGTAGAAGGTACTCCTCATTCTCTCTTTTTATAGTGGAAGGTACTCCCTCATTCTATCTTTTTATAGTAAAAGGTACTCCCTCATTCTCTCTTTTTATAATGTAAGGTACTCCCTCATTCTCTCTTTTTACAGTGGAAGGTACTCCCTCATTCTCTCTTTTTATAGTGGAAGGTACTCCCTCATTCACTCTTTTCACAGTGGAAGGTACTCCCTCATTCTCTCTTTTTATAGTGGAAAGTACTCCCTCATTCTCTCTTTTTACAGTGGAAGGTACTCCCTCATTCTCTCTTTTTATAGTGGAAGGTACTCCCTCATTCTCTCTTTTTATAGTAGGTACTCCCTCATTCTCTCTTTTTATAGTGGAAGGTACTCCCTCATTCTCTCTTTTTACAGTGGAAGGTACTCCCTCATTCTCTCTTTTTACAGTGGAAGGTACTCTCTCATTCTCTCTTTTTATAGTGGAAGGTACTCTCTCATTCTCTCTTTTTATAGTGGAAGGTACTCCCTCATTCTCTCTTTTTACAGTGGAAGGTACTCTCTCATTCTCTCTTTTTATAGCGGAAGGTACTCCCTCATTCTCTCTTTTTACAGTGGAAGGTACTCCCTCATTCTCTCTTTTTATAGTGGAAGGTACTCCCTCATTCACTCTTTTCACAGTGGAAGGTACTCCCTCATTCTCTCTTTTTATAGTGGAAAGTACTCCCTCATTCTCTCTTTTTACAGTGGAAGGTACTCTCTCATTCTCTCTTTTTATAGTGGAAGGTACTCCCTCATTCTCTCTTTTTATAGTGGAAGGTACTCCCTCATTCTCTCTTTTTATAGTGGAAGGTACTCCCTCATTCTCTCTTTTTATAGTGGAAGGTACTCCCTCATTCTCTCTTTTTACAGTGGAAGGTACTCCCTCATTCTCTCTTTTTACAGTGGAAGGTACTCTCTCATTCTCTCTTTTTATAGTGGAAGGTACTCCCTCATTCTCTCTTTTTACAGTGGAAGGTACTCCCTCATTCTCTCTTTTTACAGTGGAAGGTACTCCCTCATTCTCTCTTTTTATAGTAGGTACTCCCTCATTCTCTCTTTTTATAGTGGAAGGTACTCCCTCATTCTCTCTTTTTACAGTGGAAGGTACTCCCTCATTCTCTCTTTTTACAGTGGAAGGTACTCCCTCATTCTCTCTTTTTATAGTGGAAGGTACTCCCTCATTCTCTCTTTTTATAGTGGAAGGTACTCCCTCATTCTCTCTTTTTATAGTGGAAGGTACTCCCTCATTCTCTCTTTTTACAGTGGAAGGTACTCCCTCATTCTCTCTTTTTATAGTGGAAGGTACTCCCTCATTCTCTCTTTTTACAGTGGAAGGTACTCCCTCATTCTCTCTTTTTATAGTGGAAGGTACTCTCTCATTCTCTCTTTTTACAGTGGAAGGTACTCCCTCATTCTCTCTTTTTATAGTGGAAGGTACTCCCTCATTCTCTCTTTTTATAGTGGAAGGTACTCCCTCATTCTCTCTTTTTATAGTGGAAGGTACACCCTCATTCTCTCTTTTTATAGTGGAAGGTACTCCCTCATTCTCTCTTTTTATAGTGCAAGGTACTCCCTCATTCTCTCTTTTTATAGTGGAAGGTACTCCCTCATTCTCTCTTTTTATAGTGGAAGGTACTCCCTCATTCTCTCTTTTTATAGTGGAAGGTACTCCCTCATTCTCTCTTTTTACAGTGGAAGGTACTCCCTCATTCTCTCTTTTTATAGTGGAAGGTACTCCCTCATTCTCTCTTTTTACAGTGGAAGGTACTCCCTCATTCTCTCTTTTTATAGTGGAAGGTACTCCCTCATTCTCTCTTTTTATAGTGGAAGGTACTCCCTCATTCTCTCTTTTTATAGTGGAAGGTACTCCCTCATTCTCTCTCTTTTTATAGTGGAAGATACTCCCTCATTCTCTCTTTATAATGGAAGGTATTCCTCATTCTCTCTTTTTATAGTGGCAGGTACTCCCTCATTCTCTCTTTTTACAGTGGAAGGTACTCCCTCATCCTCCCCCCTCCCCCTCCACTTCCCCAGTAGAGCCCATGATTTTACATTTGCTACAATGGGAAATCAACAGGAAATCACAGCTTGGTATTGATCTGTAGTGTTAATGATGTCACATCATGACCTGTTGTTAATGCTAACAGTGTTAATGATATCACATCATGACCTGTTGTTAATGCTAAGTGTTAATGATGTCACATCACGACCTGTTGTTAATGCTAACAGTGTTAATGATATCACATCATGACCTGTTGTTAATGCTAAGTGTTAATGATGTCACATCACAACCTGTTGTTAATGCTAAGTGTTAATATCACATCATGACCTGTTGTTAATGCTAAGTGTTAATGATGTCACATCACGACCTGTTGTTAATGCTAACAGTGTTAATGTCACATTATGACCTGTTGTTAATTCTAACAGTGTTAATGATGTCACATCATGACCTGCTGTTAATGCTAACAGTGTGTTAATGTCACAACATGGCCTGTTGTTAATTCTAACAGTTTTAATGATATCACATCATGACCTGTTGTTAATGCTAAGTGTTAATGATGTCACATCATGACCTGTTAATGCTAACAGTGTTAATGTCACATTATGACCTGTTGTTAATGCTAACAGTGTTAATGATGTCACATCATGACCTGCTGTTAATGCTAGCAGTGTGTTAATGTCACAACATGGCCTGTTGTTAATTCTAACAGTGTTAATGATATCACATCATGACCTGTTGTTAATGTTAAGTGTTAATGACGTCACATCACGACCTGTTGTTAATGCTAACAGTGTTAATGTCACATTATGACCTGTTGTTAATGCTAACAGTGTTAATGATGTCACATCATGACCTGTTGTTAACGGGGACGTCGACCATTTTGTGGGGTTTTTTAAAACGCGTCATAACTATTGAATGCTTAATCCATTTCCAAAGATTATGGTCTCAAAATGTAGGTGCTTTCCAATGCCATTAGAATAATGGTGTTGCAATAAACTAGAACTGAAACATGGGCAAAACCACAAAGGTCCTTTAAAATGTTTAGATGCGCTCCTGTACAAAACCACAAAGGTCCTTTAAAATGTTTAGATGCGCTCCTGTACCTGAACCACAGGTCTTCAACACTTGCTATTTATGGTGATATTAGAGTGATCACAGATACGTGTTTTTTTTTGTTTTTTGTTTTTTTATTCCCCCCAATATCCCCAATTTCATTTTTATGCTGTCAGACTGACTATATCTCACTATATCTCATCAGTAAATGACTGGATTGGTTAGAAATGTGTTCAAAACAAGGAGTAATGCAAGAGCTTTCATAATATATAAAAATTATTTACTACAGACAAAAATTGAATGAGTTACACGGTATCATGTGATGTCACTACATGAAAATTACATTTCATAATAAATCAGTTTGAAAAGTACAACACTAACTCAATATGAATTTCCAAAGTTGGGAACTGAGAAAGTACAACGTGGCGTGCGCAGGAGCAGAACTTTATACCCCCCTTTGCGCAGAGAGCACGGAAATGACGGAATAGTACTGAGCGATATTTTAGCCAAGTTTCAAGTCTTGGCCATGAACGGTTATTATATTATGAACGATCCAACTTACTGCGTTTATTCAGGCTTCTTCTTGTTCATCGCGCGGAGTTGTGCAATGAAATGGGAGGATAAAAAGTATCATAACTCAAGAATGGTTGACAATAAACTGTTGAAACTTGAAATGCAGCTAGTTTAATAGTGAAGGTATAGAATGATGGTAAAAAATTAAAAAAAATTAAAAAAGGAAACAATGGTCGACTCCCTGCTTAATGCTAACATTGTTAATGTCACATTATGACCTGTGTTAATGCTAACAGAGTTAATGATGACACATCATGACCTGTGTTAATGCTAACAGTTTCACATCATGACCTGTTGTTAATGCTAACAGAGTTAATGATGACACATCATGACCTGTGTTAATGCTAACAGTTTCACATCATGACCTGTTGTTAATGCTAACAGTGTTAATGATATCACATCATGACCTGTTGTTAATGCTAAATTGTGACACTAATCCTTTACCAGCACTAGCCTGTTATATTATACAGAGCCACCCACTAATGCACTAGTGCTTGCCTGTTATATTATACAGAGCCACCCACTATTATCAAACAAAGAAACATTTACCAAATTCTAATGATGAAAACTTACCAAATTCTACTAAGTAATGCCAACACCACCAGATTAGTGGAGATAAACAGACCCCTGCTAAGTTGCTTCTGCACTTCTCTGTGGAAAGAAATACAATAATAATAATAATAATATGCAGACATTGTCAAGAGCTGCCAGTGCTTCTAGAGGGACAGAGTTAGTGCTGTGTGTGTATGTGTGAGTGTGTGTATGAGTGTGTGTGGCCTCAAGGATAGAGACATGTGAAACATTACTGCTTGTCTGCTGAGATGAGCACAGCCATATAAGGTGATAGTTCCATATCTTCTGTGTACTTGTCTTGGTACCAAAGTGCCAAGGAAGAGAGTTGAAAGCATCTCTCTATCTATCCTCCATCTGAATGTACCCCTCAATGGTTATTGTCCTCCAATAGTTTTCAAAGATATAGAGTTGAAGCATCTCTCTATCTATCCTCTATCTGAATGCATTCCTCAATGGTTTCCAATAGTTTTAACCCTCAAAAGGCGTTTACCATTAATGAAGTCAGAATAAAATAGCATTTACCCACTAATAATGTTTGCAGCATGCATCAATCACTCACTGCACACTGCAGATTTATAGTCTAGCAGGGATGTGTCATAAAATCATTCAAGATCAGCGGGGTCTCAGTGGCGACGGATGCCAGTAAAGAAGGCGACATTCACTGCGAAAACCTGAAGAGGTAGAGCCGAAACAGCAGCAGAGATTGCATAGCTTACCTCCGAGCTAGAAAATCATACACCTTTAGTGACTTTTCTCTGACCTCAATGGTGACCACAAAGAAGAAGAAATGGAACATGACCAACTGCTAGTGGGTGAGGACTAGCAAGCTGTCGACCATTTGTTTGTCTCCCAACACATCAAACAATCCTTTTCGAGTAACGTTTGTTGGGCACGAGCTACTGAGAGGAGGAGGAGGCAGCGCGCATGGCAGCAGATAATACTGGGAGGAGTGCGGCACATGGCAGCAGCTATTACTGGACTGGGAGGAGTCAGCACATGGTAGCAGCTAATACTGGGAGGAGTCAGCACATGGCAGCAGCTAATACTGGGAGGAGGCAGCACGTGGCAGCAGCTAATACTGGGAGGAGTCAGCACATGGCAGCAGCTAATACTGGGAGGAGTCAGCACATGGTAGCAGCTAATACTGGGAGGAGGCAGCACATGGTAGCAGCTAATACTGGGAGGAGTCAGCACATGGCAGCAGCTAATACTGGGAGGAGTCAGCACATGGCAGCAGCTAATACTGGGAGGAGTCAGCACATGGTAGTAGCTAATACTGGGAGGAGTCAGCACATGGTAGCAGCTAATACTGGGAGGAGTCAGCACATGGCAGCAGCTAATACTGGGGGGAGTCAGCACATGGTAGCAGCTAATACTGGGAGGAGGCAGCACATGGTAGCAGCTAATACTGGGGGGAGTCAGCACATGGTAGCAGCTAATACTGGGAGGAGGCAGCACATGGCAGCAGCTAATACTGGGAGGAGTCAGCACATGGCAGCAGCTAATACTGGGAGGAGGCAGCACATGGCAGCAGCTAATACTGGGAGGAGTCAGCACATGGCAGCAGCTAATACTGGGAGGAGTCAGCACATGGTAGTAGCTAATACTGGGAGGAGTCAGCACATGGCAACAGCTAATACTGGGAGGAGGCAGCACATGGTAGCAGCTAATACTGGGAGGAGTCAGAACATGGCAGCAGCTAATACTGGGAGGAGTCAGCACATGATGGCAGCAGCTAATACTGGGAGGAGTCAGCACATGATGGCAGCAGCTAATACTGGGAGGAGGCAGCACATGGTAGCAGCTAATACTGGGAGGAGGCAGCACTTGGCAGCAGCTAATACTGGGAGGAGTCAGCACATGGTAGCAGCTAATACTGGGAGGAGGCAGCACATGGCAGCAGCTAATACTGGGAGGAGGCAGCACATGGTAGCAGCTAATACTGGGAGGAGGCAGCGCATGGCAGCAGCTAATACTGGGAGGAGGCAGCACATGGTAGCAGCTAATACTGGGAGGAGGCAGTACATGGCAGCAGCTAATACTGGGAGGAGTCAGCACATGGTAGCAGCTAATACTGGGAGGAGTCAGCACATGGCAGCAGCTAATACTGGGAGGAGTCAGCACATGGCAGCAGCTAATACTGGGAGGAGTCAGCACATGGTAGCAGCTAATACTGGGAGGAGGCAGCACATGGAAGCAGCTAATATACTGGGAGGAGTCAGCACATGGCAGCAGCTAATACTGGGAGGAGGCAGCACACGGCAGCAGCTACCACTGGGAGGAATCAGCGCGGCACATGGCACCACCATCCCTTCCAGCTAGCCAGGTTCATATAGATGTGCTGTCCTCATGGGACACTCTCCAGGCTCTGCTCTGTAACAGTGCAACCATCTACCATCCCTTCCAGCTAGCCCGGTACATACATACCAGATGATCCGTGCCTATGAGAAATTGATCACATACATCCGCACGGCTTTTAAACTCCTGCTCGGTCTTAAGTATCCTTTGTCATGTGACTATGAGACTATAAGCACCCAGCCTAATCAGCATCTCTCATCTGCTTAGTTCTGTTCTCAGATGTTGAAAATGGAAATAATATTTACAACTCCATACCCTAATAATCACCCGTCCCTTTACCCTTCTTCTTCCCCCAACCTCATGGCATCGTTTGACCGAGCAGTCCTCCTCGAGTATTTCCTGGAACTGTTGCTCTGCAGGGGAGAGAGGTTTTGCTGATGTGAAAACTGACAAGTCAGAGAATATCCTTCATGAAGCAAGTTCCCAAACTATCTACAGTAATCTACACACACGAGGAGCACTGCAGCTGACTTCTGTAGATTTCTCTCTCAATGAGCATATTGTTTTTATCGCCAACAAAGTATCTCGGTTGAAATGTCGGCAATAAGATGACTGCAAGTGAAATCTGGGGAACAGCTCAGCTACTGCAGAGCTGCTGTTTCTGCATTGCAATCCCAATGTGATCACGTGAATGCTACATAACATGGGTGTGCATCATTAAAAATAAGAAGTGCTAGTTTCGAGCAAACACCCACCCATTAGTTGACTTTCAGTGCGTGTAGCCAAGCACCCACGGTCGCCGATCACATACACCCAATGCAGCATGTGCAGGGTTTCATTTAAGGGGGGGTTTGGAACCTTTTTTCCCCTCCCCCCCCCCCCCCCTTGGAAATTGTATTATTAAAATTCATTAGAAACTTTGTCACATCTTTCACTATCGTGCTCCCCCTTAATATCCAGATTCCTCCAGTTGCCCACCCCTTGGACAATTTTCTAAATGAAACCCCGATGTGGGTTTAAAAAAACCACGGCCAATAGGGTACCCCCTCTCCCTCCCTCCTCTACACTGAGCACTGGCATGCTCCGAGATATTAAATACTTCTCCGGCTAACGCTCACACGAATGTCCTCTCAATGAAGTGCAGAAAGTGTGCGGTGAAGTACAGACCACAGTGAACTTTCTTCGTCAGGGTAACAAGCTTTGGCAAGTGTCTCCTACAAAACAGAAGCATTAGAGCATAATTAAAGATTCCAGGACTCATAATTGTTGTGCACCAATCCTAACATCGGTGGCATGATGTACAAACCTCTCCACACTCACTCACACACTTTGGTTCTATGTTTATATATAAGGGCGCACGTTACAGACATTGATCTTGCTTAGTTTCCTATAAGTTCTGATAGAGTCTGACATGGTAAAGGAGTATTTTCTAGACAATGTGCTTAATTAGTTTCCTATAAAGTTCTGATAGTCTGACATGGTAAAGGAGGTATTTTCTAGATGACATAATTGGACTCTGCACAAGGTCCCAAAATAACAACTACCATATTTGCAGGAGGATATAGGAAGCTCCAAATCCTCCTCTCCATTTCATGGTGGACACCAAATGTGTCGATTTTGCAGAATAGTCCCAGTGGCTAAAATGAAACGCTGGGCATGGTCACAGGTGGAGCATGTGACCTCATATGGCAGCTAGATGTACTGGGCATGGTCACAGGTGGAGCATGTGACCTCATATGGCAGCTAGATGTACTGGGCATGGTCACAGGTGGAGCATGTGACCTCATATGGCAGCTAGATGCACTGGGCGTGGTCACAGGTGGAGCATGTGACCTCATATGGCAGCTAGATGCACTGGGCGTGGTCACAGGTGGAGCATGTGACCTCATATGGTAGCTAGATGTACTGGGCGTGGTCACAGGTGGAGCATGTGACCTCATATGGCAGCTAGATGCACTGGGCGTGGTCACAGGTGGAGCATGTGACCTCATATGGTAGCTAGATGTACTGGGCGTGGTCACAGGTGGAGCATGTGACCTCGTATGGTAGCTAGATGTACTGGGCATGGTCACAGGTGGAGCATGTGACCTCATATGGCAGCTAGATGTACTGGGCATGGTCACAGGTGGAGCATGTGACCTCATATGGCAGCTAGATGCACTGGGCGTGGTCACAGGTGGAGCATGTGACCTCATATGGCAGCTAGATGCACTGGGCGTGGTCACAGGTGGAGCATGTGACCTCATATGGTAGCTAGATGTACTGGGCGTGGTCACAGGTGGAGCATGTGACCTCATATGGCAGCTAGATGCACTGGGCGTGGTCACAGGTGGAGCATGTGACCTCATATGGTAGCTAGATGTACTGGGCGTGGTCACAGGTGGAGCATGTGACCTCGTATGGTAGCTAGATGTACTGGGCGTGGTCACAGGTGGAGCATGTGACCTCGTATGGTAGCTAGATGTACTGGGCGTGGTCACAGGTGGAGCATGTGACCTCGTACTGATCTTCATAACCTCAACATATTCAGGTTTAAGCCTCAGAGTGATGTGTGGTGCCCTGGGGTAGAAGCTAAGCAAAGCATGTGACCATCTTCATGTGGTGTGGCCCTACAGCTAGAGATCTGCACTTATCATCTGCAAGGAGGCATAGGAGGGAGCAGCAGCTACAGTTGGAGGTTGTCTGAAATATTGGGGAGCCGAGCATTTAGTAAGCTTACTATGACAGCTTCACAGACTTCCTCTACAGCAAACTTGCTGGATAGCTAATGAATTTCCACACAGGGTGGGCTTGTTCAGTGAGTAGATAATGAATATCCACACAGGGTGGGCTAGTTCAGTGAGTAGATAATGAATTTAGAGGCTGTTTTTGATTACCTTGAAAGCAGCTTCCTCCTGAGGGGTCGTTACCTAGGTTTCAGCTACCTCAAGAATGAACACCATATGTGGGGTCCTGACGGTCTGCATTGGTTTCATTTCTTAGTCAGTCAAATATTATTTTGTTTATGTTTATAAACTTATAGAGTCGTGAATTACATAACATATATATTCATACCCACCACTACTGCTACACAACAACTACTACTACTACTACTATTATTATCATTACCACTATTACTACTATCATTATTACTACTACTACAACTACCATTACTAGTAGTACTCCATAGGTCAGTTACACAATACATGTATGTGTATATATACATATCCATCCATCAGTTACTTCACCAGCTCTACACATCATCGAATAATTCACTGCACATGCCCAGTTAAAATACTACTTAGAGGGGGTGTTTGATCTGTGATTGGCCAGTCTTATAGACAGCTAGCTCTCCTATAGCTGCTACCAGCAGAAGTACCTGCACATCTTGGATTGTTTAGGAAACAGCTTGTCCTCCATCAGTCCAACTTCTCTGTATCGCTGGAAATCTCTGCATACCTCCAGAACAAAGAGTAGAGAGAGGTATGATGACATTATTACTGTGATAGCTACCACTACTACTACTATTACTACTACTACTACTATTATTATTATGATTATTATTATTAGGCTTGGACAAGGTGGGTGGTGAGGAGTCATCAAGTAATGGTGCGGTCTAATGGCATAAGCAGCCTTTTTTCACACACACCTTTTTCACCCCCACCCCACCCCCACCCCCTTCTTTCCCCTGTGCCCTGGGGGGGGGGGGGGGGGGGGGAGGAGGGTTCACAGAGGAAATATGAAAATAAACGTCAGGTGAAAAAAACCGGTACCTATTCATGAACTTACCTTTTCCATGACCCTTTACCATGATCTTGGTGCAATATAGCAAGAGGATTGTCATGTCCTGTTTGGATGGCTACAAACATTCTTTGCATTGCACACACACCAACCACACATATTCAGTACTGCCACACCCTTTCCGAAAGTATTCTGGGATCCCCGGGTTACTTGGGATGTCTCTAGTGAGGATGACTGACACTAGCGTGCCTACGGCTAGGACTGTGGCTAGGGCTAGGACTGTAGCTAGGGCTCAGGGTTCAAGTGCAGAGCCAGGGCTAAAGGTATTTTAGGGCTGTAGACATCCCAGGGCTACGCAACAAGACACCGGGCTACACAGTATAGTGCCAAGTATCCTGGATACAGGTACTCCAGGATCCATGCTGTATAGTCAGTCACCTTCACTAGGGACCCCAAGGAACTACCTACAAATTTTCCAGGAATCCCCAGGAAAGGTTGTACCATTCTAGACATCTAGATCAGAGTCATCTAGGAAGTGAGAGATGTCTAGGAAGCTGGAGGAAGCGAGAGAGATGTCTAAGAAGTGAGAGATGCCTAGGAAACAGGAGACGTCTAGGAAGTGAGAGATGTCTAGGAAGTGAGAGATGTCTAGGAAGCTAGAGGAAGCGAGAGAGATGTCTAAGAAGCGAGAGATGCCTAGGAAACAGGAGACGTCTAGGAAGTGAGAGACATCTAGGAAGCAGGAGATAGGGAACAGGAGACGTCTAAGAAGCAAGAGAAGCCTAGGAAACAGGAGACGTCTAGGAAGCGAGAGACATCTAGGAAGTGAGAGACGTCTAGGAAGCAAGAGATGCCTAGGAAACGGGAGACGTCTAAGAAGCAAGGAAACAGGAGACGTCTAGGAAGCGAGAGATGTCTAGAGAGTAATTGCCAAAGCCTTAGAGAGTTCTAGTTCAATCATCATTCAACAAATATTCTACTTCTCCCACTACATCGTGCCCCCAACAGTAGTGTGGTGTGCCAACCCTTTACCCTTCATTTAGAAAATTGTCGAAAGAGGAACAAATGGAGGCATCTGGATTTAAGGATTGGCATGATGGTTAAGATGTGACAGAATTCGATTCCCAAGGGGAGGGGAGGTTTCAAGGTGGGGCAGCTCCACCCCTAAATGAAACCCTGCCCATTAGCTGCAGTATTTTTAGGGTTGGGGAAGGCAAAGCTCGTCTCTAGTACACACATCTTGTGCAGCAGAAATTCAACCATCCAGCACAACTGAACAGACACAAAATGATGGACATCTCGTGTAGTGACAGCAGCCAACATGTATATTACTGCTTGGCTACGGCTATGAAGTACACAGTTCTAACATTACATACCAAAATGCTCTTTTTTGTGTGTGCTTTGGTAATAGGCTGCAACTCTACACAAGACATGTAGCTAGAGAGGAAGAGACCATTTATTTCCCCAGTCAGTGTACATGTGCTAGTGTACATGTGCTAGTGTGCATGTGCTAGTGTACATGTGCTAGTGTGCATGAGCTAGTGTACATGTGCTAGTGTACACGTGCTAGTGTACATGTGCTAGTGTACATGTGCTAGTGTACATGTGCTAGTGTACATGAGCTAGTGTACATGTGCTAGTGTACATGAGCTAGTGTACATGTGCTAGTGTACATGTGCTAGTGTACATGAGCTAGTGTACATGTGCTAGTGTACATGAGCTAGTGTGCTAGTGTACATGTGCTAGTGTACATGTGCTAGTGTGCATGAGCTAGTGTACATGTGCTAGTGTACACGTGCTAGTGTACATGTGCTAGTGTACATGTGCTAGTGTGCATGAGCTAGTGTACATGTGCTAGTGTACATGAGCTAGTGTACATGTGCTAGTGTACATGAGCTAGTGTACATGTGCTAGTGTACACGTGCTAGTGTACATGTGCTAGTGTACATGTGCTAGTGTACATGTGCTAGTGTACATGAGCTAGTGTACATGTGCTAGTGTACATGTGCTAGTGTACATGAGCTAGTGTACATGAGCTAGTGTACATGTGCTAGTGTACATGTGCTAGTGTACATGTGCTAGTGTACATGTGCTAGTGTACATGAGCTAGTGTACATGTGCTAGTGTACATGAGCTAGTGTACATGTGCTAGTGTACATGTGCTAGTGTGCATGTGCTAGTGTACATGAGCTAGTGTACATGTGCTAGTGTACATGTGCTAGTGTACATGAGCTAGTGTACATGAGCTAGTGTACATGTGCTAGTGTACATGTGCTAGTGTACATGAGCTAGTGTGCATGTGCTAGTGTACATGTGCTAGTGTGCATGTGCTAGTGTACATGTGCTAGTGTACATGTGCTAGTGTACATGTGCTAGTGTACATGTGCTAGTGTACATGTGCTAGTGTACATGTGCTAGTGTACATGAGCTAGTGTACATGAGCTAGTGTACATGAGATAGTGTACATGAGCTAGTGTACATGTGCTAGTGTACATGTGCTAGTGTACATGTGCTAGTGTACATGTGCTAGTGTGCATGTGCTAGTGTACATGTGCTAGTGTACATGAGCTAGTGTACATGTGCTAGTGTGCATGTGCTAGTGTACATGTGCTAGTGTACATGTGCTAGTGTACATGTGCTAGTGTACATGAGCTAGTGTGCTAGTGTACATGAGCTAGTGTACATGTGCTAGTGTACATGTGCTAGTGTACATGTGCTAGTGTACATGAGCTAGTGTACATGTGCTAGTGTACATGTGCTAGTGTACATGTGCTAGTGTACATGAGCTAGTGTACATGTGCTAGTGTGCATGAGCTAGTGTGCATGTGCTAGTGTACATGAGCTAGTGTACATGTGCTAGTGTACATGTGCTAGTGTACATGTGCTAGTGTACATGTGCTAGTGTACATGTGCTAGTGTACATGAGCTAGTGTGCTAGTGTACATGTGCTAGTGTACATGTGCTAGTGTACATGTGCTAGTGTACATGTGCTAGTGTACATGTGCTAGTGTACATGAGCTAGTGTACATGAGCTAGTGTGCTAGTGTACATGTGCTAGTGTACATGTGCTAGTGTACATGTGCTAGTGTACATGTGCTAGTGTACATGTGCTAGTGTACATGAGCTAGTGTACATGTGCTAATGTACATGTGCTAGTGTGCATGTGCTAGTGTGCATGTGCTAGTGTACATGTGCTAGTGTATATATAGTATTCCAAATGGTTATGCAAAGTCTCTGATTAATACCTACTGCCCTCTGCATTGGCCAGAGGGCAAGGTTCAAGGAAAGGCTGACTAGCATTTTCAAAGAGTAGCTTCCATTCTAAGCAGCTGTAAGATCAATGAAATGTTCAGATTCCTGGATCCTCGATGTCCGATCACCACCTCGAAACTAAACCAGACTTTATTCTCCACCGCCTCAGATATAATAAAATAATAAACACTGGCCTAAACACCACAGCCAAGAAGGTAAAGGGTCAGTGACACCACAAAAAGCTGACTAATGTATGGTCTTTCAAATTTCAACGAGACAAATATTTTAAAAGTCAATAATTTCAATTGTATCAGACTATGATAGAATATCAGACTATGATAGAATATCAGACTATGATAGAACTTTGCCTTTACACACAACACACTACTATATATATATTCTGTATATACACATTATGTGTCCTAGAATTCAGTACAAAATTAAAATTAAGAGCCTGTGCAGATTGACCAAATACCCCTTCTCCTTCCTTCCATGTTGTGATGTGGTTACCATGGCATTTGAATAACATAACATGAAATGGAGGGAAAAAGCATTTGGCACTCGCCTGCGCACTTACTAAGGTTTCTTTCTCTACGGCTCCCGCTACTCAAAATCCAGCATGAAATTTTGCTTACTCTGACTAGCATCTGATAGTACTTTTCTCTTCTGTGCTGGTTCCTTCCTCTTAGCAACAACTTAGACAGGACCACCATCTCCAAATCCAACTCCTTCAACATGCTGCTGCTTGCTAATGCCTTGCAAGACCCTTTACCAAATCGATGTTGGGTTAAATGTCGAACAATTTAGTGCGCACCAGCACGTTAGCACTGTATGCAAACGATTTAGTGCGCACCAATATTAAACGTTAGCTTCAATGGATAGCACTGCGGCTTCTCAAGATGTTATTGTACCCAAGCCCTTATGGGAACCAAGACATGAGTGGGAGTCCAGAATAAAATTTGTTGAAGATAATATCGCTGATTATGGTCTTGATAAGGCCATTAACCTTTCTCTGGTTTGGGCCAATATGAATTTCCTTGGCTGTAGTTATCCGTCAGGGACAGAACATTTGGTCAAGCATTATCCACTACCTTCTCTTGAAGAACTGAGTCAAAGAAGAAAGGAATTCTCCAAAGTGTCTACTAAGCCTAAGGCCCAATTTGCAGAAGTGAGTGCCCTTCTCTCATCTGCTCATAGCCAGAGTAGCATCAAGGCCACTCACCCCCAGATACAGACTATTGCCAATGAGTTGTGTGTCTGCAAGGAGTGCATAGGCAGCACGAAGGACAAGAGCGAGAGCTACTCTAGAATGGGAATGGAGATCCTAGAATGCTATAAGAAACACGAAACTAGTTTCACACATAATCTGACACAGAAGCCAAACCAGCAGGAAATATGGACTCTGACACTGAATGGTGAGGTGGTGCTGGAGAGCAAGGAGAATGTCTCGCGTCTCTTGGAGGAGTTTGTAAAACTTGTTCACAACTGGCAAGAGGCTAACCAGAAACCTCCATGCCCTTCTCTGGTTAAGGAGCAGGAGGCAGACATTTCTGGATCTTCTTATTCTGATCAGCAGCTGGAACAAAGTCACGGTGGGGGGTATGGACACCAGGGAAGTGGGGGTTATCAGGGAGGTGGAGGTTACCAGGGACGTGGAGGTTACCGAGGAGGTGGAGGTTACCAGGGAGGTGGAAGTTACCAGGGAGGTGGGGGTAATCACGGAGGTGGAGGTTACCAGGGAGGTGGAGGATACCAGAGAGGTGGAGGTTATCAGAGAGGTGGAGGACACCAGGGAGGTGGAGGTTACCAAGGCAACACTAACCAGCACCAACAAAGATCTGATCCAAGAGGAAGGAACTACTCCCAAGGCCAACATTACTAAATCTATATGTACAGTTAAGTATAGCCTCTTTATTACAGCCATTTTAAAACTTATTTTTATTTTATGCTGGAAAATATAATTGCAACTATATCTATCCTATATTATACGAGTTTTCTACACACTTCAGCATGAATATTGATCAGCATTTTGCACTTGGGTAGATATTTAGCTGACTTAATTTACACGCTCAAATTTTGGCTATATAGGAATAAAGGGTGATGTTATATAATGTACTTTAATTATGTATATATATATTATATATACATAATTAAAGTACATTCATCTAAGTTGCCACGTCCCAAAGTGCCCAGGACAGAGGCAGAGTGCCCTCTCTGCTTAGCCACAGAAATCTTCTGTAGGAGGTACTTGTGCTTTCTCCTTTCATGTCACTGTCTCGCACAGCAGTTCTTGAGCAAATCCACTGACCTAGAGCCCACAACACCAGCAGTCTGGCACTTATATATAGTATGGTTCTAATCCAAGTTAGAATATTTGTCCTTCTTGTTGAGAGCATGCCATAATATATATATATATACGTGTGTGTGAGGGTGTACAGGTATCGGGGTATACTGCATCGTCACACTATCAGGATTTTTTCTGTGATGCCTGTGAGCCCAGATGATTTCAGATTTGAGGGAACATGAACAGAGGACATTGCCCTGCTTCTGCATTACATGTATGTTGACAGCCTTTACTCAAGCGACATCAGAGTAGCCAAACCACCAATTTCCACAATTGTGGCAAGAAGATAGCCTACACAGAGTATCTCCAAATAACTCCACAAAAACTGACAGTGTAAACGGACACTAACAGAGGAGATAGAGCATTCAGCCAGGCACCAGTCTCCTTGGCTGAAGCAGCCATAAGGCATGCCCTGGAAGCAGCATCTGGGGCATCATCTAAAGATTATCTGCAGCAAAAGATCTTGGGGTGATCGCAGGCCTTCCTGCTTGGCCCAAAGGAGGAGGGCACAGCCAAACCTTCTGACTGATTCTACTGCAAACTGACATGGGACACGGTTGAAGTTGAGAATCATAATGGTGGACAGAAGGAGGGAGCTGCACTGCTCTCCTAACCCAGACCACATGACCTCACTGGCAGAAGGAGGGAGCTGCATTGCTCTCCTAATACCATGACCACCTGACCTCACTGGCAGAAGGAGGGAGCTGCACTGCTCTCCTAACCCAGACCACATGACCTCACTGGCAGAAGGAGGGAGCTGCACTGCTCTCCTAACCCAGACCACATGACCTCACTGGCAGAAGGAGGGAGCTGCTGCTCTCCTAATACCAATACCACCTGACCTCACTGGCAGAAGGAGGGAGCTGCACTGCTCTCCTAACCCAGACCACATGGGAGCTGCATTGCTCTCCTAATACCATGACCACATGACCTCACTGTCAGAAGGAGGGAGCTGCTGCTCTTCTAACCCAGACCACATGACCTCACTGGCAGAAGGAGGGAGCTGCACTGCTCTCCTAATACCATGACCACCTGACCTCACTGGCAGAAGGAGGGAGCTGCTGCTCCTAACCCAGACCACATTACCTCACTGGCAGAAGGAGGGAGCTGCATTGCTCTCCTAATACCATGACCACCTGACCTCACTGGCAGAAGGAGGGAGCTGCTGCTCTCCTAACCCAGACCACCTGACCTCACTGGCAGAAGGAGGGAGCTGCACTGCTCTCCTAATACCATGACCACCTGACCTCACTGGCAGAAGGAGGGAGCTGCACTGCTCTCCTAACCCAGACCACATGGGAGCTGCATTGCTCTCCTAATACCATGACCACATGACCTCACTGTCAGAAGGAGGGAGCTGCTGCTCTTCTAACCCAGACCACATGACCTCACTGGCAGAAGGAGGGAGCTGCACTGCTCTCCTAATACCATGACCACCTAACCTCACTGGCAGAAGGAGGGAGCTGCTGCTCCTAACCCAGACCACATTACCTCACTGGCAGAAGGAGGGAGCTGCATTGCTCTCCTAATACCATGACCACCTGACCTCACTGGCAGAAGGAGGGAGCTGCTGCTCTCCTAACCCAGACCACCTGACCTCACTGGCAGAAGGAGGGAGCTGCACTGCTCTCCTAATACCATGACCACCTGACCTCACTGGCAGAAGGAGGGAGCTGCACTGCTCTCCTAACCCAGACCACATGGGAGCTGCATTGCTCTCCTAATACCATGACCACATGACCTCACTGTCAGAAGGAGGGAGCTGCTGCTCTTCTAACCCAGACCACATGACCTCACTGGCAGAAGGAGGGAGCTGCACTGCTCTCCTAATACCATGACCACCTGACCTCACTGGCAGAAGGAGGGAGCTGCTGCTCCTAACCCAGACCACATTACCTCACTGGCAGAAGGAGGGAGCTGCATTGCTCTCCTAATACCATGACCACCTGACCTCACTGGCAGAAGGAGGGAGCTGCTGCTCTCCTAACCCAGACCACATGACCTCACTGGCAGAAGGAGGGAGCTTCACTGCTCTCCTAATACCATGACCACCTGACCTCACTGGCAGAAGGAGGGAGCTGCACTGCTCTCCTAATACCATGACCACCTGACCTCCCTGGCAGAAGAAGGAGGATCTTTCACAACAGACAACATCAAATCCCAGTTTGGCATTGTATTATTCGGATTCATCTCTAGGAAGAGCCTGGACTGCTGCTTCAACATCACCTTGGTTGCCACCAGTTATCCAGGAGAAATGAGCTGTGCCATGTGTTCCATCATCCTTCCCCACCATCACCTTTGAAAGAGATGATAGGCCTAATACCTCCCAACTTCTATGAGCAACAAACTTATACATCACTGGCACACTGAGGGTGGAACATTCTTAACCTTTTTGTTAGTAAAAGATAGGGCATTTAGGAGAACTTGACTGCCTGTTTGGGCTGGAGGATCACACACCATATCCTTTAGGTATTTTGAGACTGTTTTGGCAATTCCTACCTTTGTCACATCAACAGCATGAGAGCCCTCTGAGGGAGATGGGATCAAGGAATCCGATTACCAGAGAGGGGAGTGGGGTGGGGGGGGGGGGGGGGGGGGGGGCACTTTCTTATCAGCCATATTATCAACTAGCTCCCCTCAAATTTTCCTCCAACTTTGACAAGGAAGCAAGATGATCCTGTGAACAGTTCTGCGGGGATGACATGGAGCTTGAGTAGGAGCAGGTTGATGACTTGGGACTTGGTTTGTCTTTTTTTTCAGGAAGCTGCTCATTCACTGCTGAGAAGAGACATTCTGCAACTTGCTGAAATAAGCATGACCATGAAGGGTAGCCATTACCTCTAAGATTGCTGCCAAATTCAAAGCTGCCTCTTCTCTCTCAAACTTCAGGATAATTATCGCTGAAGCCTAAATGGGAAGGGAATCTTGGGAGCTGGAGAATGGATACCTGCTGGCTGGAGTTTGCTTGGTGAAACAAATATATGACTGTGCCAGACAACATCAACCCCACAATGGGTCACTTCCAGCATCTTTATGGTCTCTATCTTCTTATTGCTGTTGTTGTTGTTATTACAAATTATTACTCTCATTATTATTAACTATTATAA